>BLSH010164692.1:1085380-1099417 GCA_018402905.1 Glandirana rugosa | reverse complement strand
AGGGGAGAGAATAAAAGCAAATCTTTCATATACAGATCCAATGGACAGGAGTTCCAGATAAAAAATCTTATTACTTGTAAAAGCACTCACGTGATATACCTTCTGGAATGCCCCTGTAAAAAAACAATATATTGGACGAACAAAGAGACCTCTATATAAGAGAATAAGGGAGCACATCAAAAACATTAAAAAAGGATTTCCACACCACAGCGTTTCCAGGCACTTTAGAGATCACCATCACAAAGACCCCTCATTACTATCCTTCTGTGGGATAGAGAAAAATACCAGTCATTGGAGAGGCGAAGACTTAACGAAAAAGATTTCACAGAATGAAACAAAATGGATCTTTATGATGGATACCCTCCAACCTCAAGGAATGAATATAGAAATTGACCTCAACTGTTTCATAACAGACTTCTAGAAAACAACATCCAAAAGAAAATTCTCATGCCCAGGCTCTCTGTAATACTAATATCTACATCTCTCAGCATTTGAGTTTATCTTCTATATACAATATTTTAACACGAGAATTTTGAATATTTTCTTCCCTTTTTTTGCCTTCCCACTCATTATCTCGTTCTCCCAATTTACATTTTTAACGCATAACGCATATTTCATACATGCTTGCTTCGTTTCTTTATATAAGAAATAACATTTTATACAATTTTTACTATATTTACTATGCTTCTTTACTATGCTTCCACATAATTCTGAAAGATTATCACTATTTTTACATGGTCGGATCCATATAACGCATAAGACATATTTTTACACATGCTTGCTGTGTGTTTTTTATAAGAAATAACATTTTATACAATTTTTACCATATTTACTATGCTTCTCTACTATGCTTCCACATAACTCTGAAAGATTTCCCCTTCCTATTATTATTCTTGCAAGGTCGGATCCACGATATATTATAACTTTTATTTGGTTTGATCTTATATTCATACATTTTTACCCTACAATTTTATCTTACATTCTATGCGGTTTACAATTATCATAGTTTATAGATGACCCTCGTACACATTTTATATTAATTATTTTATATTAACGATTTGAACTCTACTAACCACCCTTTGGACACCAACATATCCCCCTTTAGAGTTTTATTCTGACCCGCACTTTGGTTCTTTACTATGCTTCGTTTTACATATAGTAGGTAGCCACTATACACTGGTCTAGATTATATTATACTGTAGTATATCTCACTGACTATCCTTTGGACAGCAGCCAGTCCCTCTTCGAATTTTTACTCGTATTTTTTACTCGAAATTTACTTTGATCCCTCACTATGGTTCTTTACTATACTTCTTCTTTTTTACATTTCATAGATTTCCTTGTTTGTGATTCCCATTCAGTTTTTTATTTTGCCATGATTCTATTTGATACATACCTATGTCTAATCCTTACAATTCTTACAATATATGATGAAAGGATATGCACAAATGCCTCTATATGACCTATACAATGGTTATAAGAAAAGGGAAGACTACATGCCTCTTGCTATTCCCCAAATGGAAACAACATCCGCAAACAAGAATGACACCACCATTCATTTGTGTCCCACTTTGAGGTTCAGTTATCTTTTTATCTTTTTATTTTTATTTATAATTCTCCCTACACAAACAGATCCCAAAACACACATTTTTATAAGATTCGGAATAAAATCCACCATAAACATGGCCGCTCACAATAGCGGAGACATTTTTTGAGTATTTAAGACCGGAAGCATACAGTGACAGGCACCGCTCCTGTAGACATCCAATGACGAAACACGTAGGGTGGAGCTAAGGCATCACTAACGTCATTTCCGGTTTTTAGGTTCCAGGAGAACGCAGGAGGCACGGCGTCTCCGCATAGGGAACTTGCAGCTGTATTTCACCATATTGTTTTTATTATTTGCGCTGACAGTTTTTAGCTTAATAAATAGACAATACTGCACAAGATCGAGTTTTTTTAATTTTTTATGGTGGAAACCTTGGGATACGGAGAGAGGAAAGGAGCCCGGAGACCAGGAACATACTGACCAGGAGCACACTGACCGGAGGAACGCCACTTCCAGAGAACACAGGGGGAGCTGTGTAATTCTCCCAAAACGTGTACCCCTTGAGTGGGGAACGTTTTTCCGGTAAGCAGGCACTCAGGGTCAAAAAGGGGAGCACCTGATACACCGCTGAGAAAAATTTTATCACAGATCACTTTAAAAGGAGCACCACCTGAAATCTATTAGAAGATCATACTTGGAAAGTCACCTTTGTTATAAATTTACCTGAACTTTTGCACATGGAAAAAGTTTTTTGAACATTTTCATATTGAGTTGGACTTTATATTTGATTTTTATTCATTAATCCTTTTAGTCATATGTAAGATTCATTTATTTTCTGCCATCACTAAGCACGAAGCACCTTTAATAAGATCACTTTCGGTTTTACAGTTTTGTACGTTAAGTTATCTAATTTTAAAACAGCACTTGCTTATATAATTGATTCCACGTTTACGTTGTTTGCACATTTGATATAAACAAGCCCACACACACAGATACATACCTTTAGTCCCAGCCTATAAATTGTTACCTCAACTATAGCAGTATGAGAGAGTTTTCCATTCTTTCTTCACCAATTTGTAGAATTTCACACATTTAGAAAATCCACCAGCACGCTGGAAATTTCTTACAGACACCAAATATTAAGCAATTCGAATATAAAGAGAGCAGCGCCAATACCACCTCAATACCATTATACAATTACAAAAAAAGCAGCCAACGCTGTCTCCAATAACAAAATATCAATAACATAGAATCACATATGCAATATTACTAATTAGCATATATCCACATAATCCACCCGATAAAAAGAATTGAATTATAGCAGCCACGGGAAAGAGTAATTGGATATATAGAGTATAGCATAAAAATTGTATATAAAAAATATTTAAAAATATGTAAAAAGATAAGGATAAAAATGACTAAAAGATAAATAAACCCCCATATAAATAAACATACCAATACCAATGTATAGAATATGTAGATAAATACAATATATGAATGAAGGTGAAGGAGAAGGGAAATATATTTAACAGGAGGGGGTTACCGATCAGATATAAAACAATTGAGATCAAACTCAACATTTAGACCCCCTGGGACCATCACAGAGGTCTGATGGATCCAGAAAGATTCCCTTTTGCTAAGCTGCCTGATATAATTCCCTCCTCTCCAGTGCTTGGGTACATGCTCAACACCCCAAAATTTCAAGGCACTGGGGTCCCTGTTATGATGTTGACGGAAATGCAGAGATACGTTGTGGTCTTTGAAACCTTTTCTGATGTTATTCACATGTTCTCTCACTCTTACATGGAGGGGACGTGAAGTTCGTCCAATGTATTGATGACCACAACTGCACTCTAACATATAAACAACCCCTATAGTCTGACAGGTGATAAGCTGTTTAATACAATGCTTTTCTTGTTCCTTCCTGTTGCTGTAGCAATAAAGGATTTTCGCTTTTTGTTGTTGAACCTACAACTCCTGCATGCCTTACACCTCCCACAGGCATAGAAACCTTTTAGAAAGGAAAAAATCAGATTCTCCACTTGTTTGGGAGGATCTATCACTCCTGGGGCCAATCTATCCCTTAGGGAGGGGGCTTTTCTGTATACAAATTGAGGTCTATCGGGTAACATAGGGCCAAGTACCTTGTCCATTTTAAGAATGGACCAATTCCGCTGAATGATCTTCTCCACTTTTTTATAATGGACATTATAATTCAGGATAATCCTGAACTGTTGACCTTCTGTTGCATTAGATGTTTTAATGTTATCTGCCACCAATGCCGACCTATCTAAGGCTTTGACCCTATTAATTTCAGAATCCAGAATGGTCCTATCATAACCTTTCTGTTGAAATCTATCTGCTAAGGTGCTGGCCTGTGCCTGAAAATCTGTAACCTTAGTGCAGGTCCTCCTTAATCTGATGAACTGACCCCTCGGTATGTTGTCCAACCATTTATAATGGTGGTAACTACCTTGGGGGATATAGGCATTCCGGTCAGTGGGTTTAACATAATTGACCATTCCTATATGGCCATTTTCTAAAAAGATTTCAAGATCTAGGAAGACTATGCTCTCTTGACTCACATTCCAAGATAAGGTGATATTCCTGGAATTCTGGTCAAGGCTGTGCATAAATCTCTCAAAGCTTGCCAGCTCTCCTTCCCATACGACCAAAATGTCGTCTATGAAACGCCTATAACAAATTAATTCTGGTGGCTTATTAGTGAACACTGACTCTTCCTCCCAGTGGGCCATAAAAATATTAGCCACACTGGGAGCAAAACGAGCCCCCATAGCTACACCTTTCGTTTGAAGAAAGAATTGCCCATTGTACCAGAAATAGTTCTTACTCAGACAGAACTTAAGACTTTCTATCAAAAATTCCTTCACTGATACTGGAATATCCGAAGCCGCTAAAGCCCACTTCACCGACCGGACAGCAGCTTCATGGTCAATAATCGTATAGAACGAGCTTACATCAGCAGTGGCCAAAATAACGGGTGAGTTACAATTCAGCCCTTCTAGTACTTGTATGGCATGCTTGGTGTCTTTCAAAAAGGCTTTAGTGGTGACAACTAGCGGCTGCAGAAAACCGTCTATGTATTGACCCAACCTGGCAGACACAGAGTCGATACCATTGACTATCGGTCTGCCAGGTGGGTTAACGGCATCTTTGTGCAACTTAGGTAAAAAATAAATAATCGGGAGTCTGCAAAACAGTAGATCTAAATATAACGCTTCTTTCTTATTGAGGACCCCACTAGTCTTGCCACCTTCCACCAGTTTGTGTAATTCATCCTTGAAGGGCAGCATAGGGTCACAGGTGGGGTACTTTGCAGCCAGTATCACAGGTGAGTGTAAATTGCAGCCAATATCACAGGTGGGGGTACTTTGCAGCCAGTATCACAGGTGGGGGTACTTTGCAGCCAGTATCACAGGTGGGGTACTTTGCAGCCAATATCACAGGTGGGGTACTTTGCAGCCAGTATCACAGGTGAGTGTAAATTGCAGCCAATATCACAGGTGGGGGTACTTTGCAGCCAGTAACACAGGTGGGGTACTTTGCAGAGACCCCCCCGAGGTCGGGACAAGTCCCGCACTTACCTCATCTAATAGGCAGGCAGGCAGGAGTGTGCAGAGATCGGCATGCGGACAGCAGGCTGGAGCCTGTCCCCATCATTCTGTCGCTCATTGAGGCGCGGTCAGGGTCTACGTGGGAGCAGGAGTCACGTCCGCCACCACAGTGGCCCGCCCCCGTCCACCGCATCCATGCCATCCAATCACACTGAGCCACACGCTCAGGGCAGCCAATCAGACTATGAATGTGCACCGCCTGTTCAACGCACATCCATAGTCTTTAATGGCTGACCAATAGGCGCACTACTTGGCTGTCAGCCAAGGAGCCGAAAAAAAAAGTCAATGTACCAGCGCCTCCTGTAGGGGCTGGGCTGACTTTTTTTTTTTCCTTCTTAACCAGCGGGGAGGTGGCGCCCAAGCACCCCTTATAGACCGGCTGCCCCTGCAATGTAGGACAGTAAATCGCACAGCAAAGTAGGATCAAAGTTGGACCGTTTAAATGTCGGATAGTGTGAACTCAGCCTAAGTGTAAGAATTGATGCTGGTTTGAAGCCAAAGGGTAGTTGCACCAAATATTGATTTGATTTTGATCGCTCTGCTGTTCTCTCACTGTGCAACTTGTTTTTGTAAATTGATAAATATAAACAATTAAAATATATCCTTTTGAAACCTTTCTTACACACAGATAAACACACCTGCCTAAAGCTTTTGCACACACACACATATATATATATATATATATATATATATATATATACATATATATATATACATACATACATACATACATACATACATATACACACACATATATAAAACATTATAAATATCTTTTCTTTTTTCATACAATAAGTGATCACATACCTTCTGTTCTCAGCTGCATAAGAGGTGGGAGTGAAGACTGAAGGGGTTTGTGTCAGCAGGAAGCAGAGAAATAGCAGCACAACCAGAAAACTGACCACGTTGGGATGGATGTGCTCTCATGTCGTAGTTTGAAATAGGAAAGCAGGGGGACTGGCGGGATCACCATATATTTCACACAAAGGAAGAAAAACAAAGAGAACAGAATACTTTTTAACATGATACAACATACACATATCATGATAATAAATGTGTTGGGGGTAAAAAAATGTATGATTATTATGATTAATAATTTGTCCATCAGATATCCTTTAAAAAAATATATATATATAAATCTTACCACAAAAGCCATGGCCACTCTGCACTTTTGTAGGTCATTTGAAAGGTACCAATTGCCTTACATTAACAAAGTGTTCTTAGGAGGCATGTAACATGGGTTACATGGAAGTAAGCAGTGGCTATAGGGTCTGCAGTAGCAATTAATGCATCCTGCTGATGCATTTCACCCAAAGGCTTCATCAGAGCAGCATAGCCCTCAAGCAATGCACATCATGGGTACACATTATGTGTATGGTTCACTAAAATGGAACAAGTATGTAGATCAAGAAGGTCATAGAAAAGTTAGCATTCATTACAGTGGTGGCTGGTACTGAATATTTTTTTGAGGGGGGGGCGGCAAACAAACCTGCCCCCCTCATTCACGCTAATGCCACCCATCCCCCCCCACCGCGGCAATCAGTGGCCCCCACAAACCCCCCCCCCCCGCGTGGGAGACGGACGGCGGCGATCTGTGCCTCCAGCCCACCCTTTTTTAAGCCAATTAGAGCCTCAGGATCTAATCATGTGCTTAAAAAAAACCCTATTACACTCCATGCATCCAGCACACTGCATGTAGATTAGGGGCTGGACGCATGGATTAGGGGGGCAGTGCCCCTGCACCCCTAATGGAGCAGCCACCACTGATTCATTATCTGTGTATTGCAGTTTAACTGGGTCAGTAAGATTGAGAGGAGGAGGTAAGCAACATCAGCCTCTATACAGTATTTCCCTCATGACAGATTTACTTTAAAATACAAGAGCCCGCTTGATAACATTTGCTATCTATAACATAGTAATGAGTTTTCTCTTTCATTACCTTGTTAGCAGTTTTCCCTTTGCTGTATCTATAAGGCCTCCCCCACTTCTTCAAACTTTGCTGGTAAATATGGATGCTTTCATCACATGACACATAAATATAACATAAAACCCCTCTGTTGACAGTGGTTGCTGGAAAACCCCTCAACTTGATTGTACTTGTCACTTATGCATAGCGATCCACAGTGCAGGTCACACACGTATCCTAAGCATAAGTGATTGAATATATGGAAGCAAAGTTAATAATGTATTGAAACACGTAACATTTTTTTCATGTTTTGTGCTCCAAAAGTGAATAAAATCAGTCTTCAATGCTATATATTAGTGATGATAAGTTGGCAGTCAATGGCCTGTGAGCCACACGTAGCCCCCTATTCCATCTGACACTCACAGCAGTCTATCAGCAGGATCTCAGTTTTGACATAGGTGTATTTTCTTGATTTGATGAATTATGTATAAATCGACCATGGCATACTAAATGTATATACTTTTGTTTAAAGGGCATCTCTATTATTAAAATTGCCACCAACAGAGCCCCCATAAATAAATGGTTTACGTAATAAGAATTATTTTGGTAACATAGGCTGTGTACAAAACCATTCCATACATTTTACTGTAGTTTTTCACTGAATTATCAATGAAATAGCTGGTTACTGAACAGCCAATGGTGCATACAGTACCATTTTGCACTGGAGTATTAACAAAGATTATGGGTTTGATGCGATAGAACTCACAACACCGATGACTTATGAATTCAGTATCTTAGATCATTCCCTAAACCAGAGGTTCTCAACTCCGGTCCTCGGGACCCACCAACAGGCCAGATTTTAAGTATTACCTTGGGGAGATGCAGACTAGAATACTGCAATCACTGGGCAGAAAATGATATCACCTGTGATGTATTTCAGTTATCCTGCAAACCTGGCCTGTTGGGGGGTCCTGAGGACCGGAGTTGAGAACCACTACCCTAAACCAACCCCACTCTCCATCATTATAAATGTAGACAGGGTTAGGGTATTGCAGATCAGTATACCGTATATACTCGAGTATAAGCGGTCTCGAATATAAGCCGAGGCACCTAATTTTACCACAAAAAACTGGGAAAAGTTATTGACCCGAGTATAAGCCTAGGGTGAGAAATGCAGCAGCCAGAACACAGGAATTATAGCCAGAACACAGGGACAGGGAGCCAGAACACAGGGATTGTAGCCAGGACACAGAGACTGTAGCCAGAACACAGGTATTGTAGCCAGGACACATGGATTTTATCCAGGACACAGGGATTTTAGCCAGAACACATAAGGGATGAGTAAGGTAGATTCACATTAAACAGAGCTGTGCTGCTTCTAAGAGCCGTTCTATGCTTGTAACTGTGACTAATTACATTGGAATGCAAAGAATGCTGAGAGAGAGCTGCAGATCTTCACTGAGATCAGGAGGTGGGCGGGACTGAACAGCTAACATCAGCTTGTCCCGCCCACCTCCCCGACATCAAGCTGAGAATCTGACACCTCTCTCAGCATTCTCTACATTCCAACATGTTTAGTCACAGTTACAAGCATAGAACGGCTCTTAGAAGCAGCACGGCTCTGTTTAATGTGAATCTACTCATCACCCACAGACACTGACTCGAGTATAAGCCGAGGGGGGTCTTTTTCAGCACAAAAAATGTGCTGAAAAACTCGGCTTATGCTCGAGTATATACGGTAAAAAGATTCTGTATATTATACCTGCAGTAACAGCAACAAGGTTGGAAGTAGCCGCACTCAAACGATCCAATTTCCAAAAACGATTTTATTGCATCAAAGGGTGATATAGACAATGAACAAAAGGTCCAGCTGACGCGTTTCGCACCCTACAGTAGGTGCTTACTCATAGCTTGACCAAAATATGTGAACAGTGCATATATATAACCAAACATACATAATAATTAAACAATCAAGAGATTGAACAATATCCTGACATAATGAAACATAGTGACTGATGAATGTGTTGTAAATATATGCCATTACACATGTGATAAATATAACAATATCATTGGAGACAACCCAATAAATAAGTGAGATAACAGTGAAATGATGAATGTAAATCCACATAACACAGCATAAGTAAAATCAATCTGGAGATATACATAATCTCACATGTGTATGTATAAAAAACGATCCCCAAATCACATCGTGCGTGTGTCCATACACGGTGCAATTTCTCGGAAAAAAAAAAACCCGAAAAACGCAGTGTCAGACCGTGCTGTGTCCAATCTTACGATGAGACTGGGACTGACCGTGTGTCATGAAAGAGAACCTCCAAGAGTAAACTATATTAACATAAGACATAACTTTGTCTCAACCAAGCACGACCCCAATCCCTTGGCATCGCTCCGCGCATGAGCCCATACACCACGCGACCCATGCCTGGGAGGTCGTACAGAGGCGAGACTTTTGGCAAAATACAAATGTAAATGTGTCTTAAGAAATATAATAAGATGAGAACACAAGGAGGACAACAAAAACAAAAGCCAAAACACACGGAAACGCACAACCCGACAGCTCCAGAGTCAAAAAGATCAAAAAATCCCGGCACCGTATCAGGTCAAAATGAAGGAGAAGAGACCCATTCCCCCGGTATGAACAACAATAAATTTATATAATGACTAAATCCTGACCCAACCCGACTCAATGGCATCGCATCGCATGTGAACCGGCATACACGGTGCGACTAATGTCGCATATGGGTAAATCTAGACGAATTAACTACATGTCATAATCACAATAAGGTAAAATGGATCACGGGGGGGGGGGAGGAAGAGTAGGAGGGGAGAGAGATAAAAAAAAAAAAAAAAAATCACGATGAAGGCCCCGATAAATACTATGTAAAGTCAAGTCTAATCAATCTCAAAATGTAAGGAAGCCAACTACGTGTGTCTAGGGAGGGATCGTGAATAAACACAGCAGAACGCACAACCGCGTTCATGTATCAAAAAGCAGAGAACGGAGGGGGGGGGGAAGATAAAAGGAGAAAAAGAATGAGGAAGAAAAAAAAAGGGGGGGGGGGGAAGCGAAAAGGACAGGAAATAGAAAAGAAAAAGGGGGGGGGGGAGGGAGGAAGGAAAAGGTGAGCAAAGGTAGGGAACACCTACTCATGGCCAATCTTTTAGGGGGCCTGTCATGAGACGGAGGAAAGAAAGATATTCATTCATAGAAATGGGAAACATCCCATTCATAATTCAAACCAAGGGGCTGTCTAGTGTTCATCATAAATATCCAAAAAAACTCCCTTTTACATAACAGTTTAAATCTATCACCACCTCTCTTGGGAACCACTACTCTCTCAATGCCCTCAATCCGAAGAGAAGAAACATTTTTATTATGGTGGATATTCCAATGTTTCACCACATTAGTAGATTTTGTTAATTGAAATATCATAGAGGTGATCATGAAGTCTGTCTCTTAATCTGCGAATCGTGCGACCCACATATTGGACGTGGCACGATTCGCATGCAATTACATAAACAACAAATTTGGTGTTACAGTTAATGAAAGAGGTATATTTAAACTCTCTATTGGATGTAATAGAAACACAGGAGGTACCCTTTTTAATGTGGGGACAACAAGGACATTGGTTACCACCACATTTAAAGTTCCCCTTAAACTGCAACCAGTGAGGTCTAGAATGCTTGCTGGAAAATAAACTTGGAGAAAGAGAAGCCCCAATAGTAGGGGCCCTTCGTGCAACCGATTTAACCCCTCCAGCCAAGATCAATGAATACGTAGGGTCATTGAGAAGTACAGGGATATATCTCTGGACAATATTCCTAATGGAATTGTACTGTAGGCTGAAGGGTGTAGAGAACAATGGTGTGGTCAGTGAATCCACCCCCATTGTATTTCCCCTATTGCACCTATACCGTTTATTCCGCAAGAGGTTGACTCTTTCTGTTTTGCTGGCGATCCGAATCGTCCTATCAATAGAGCCAATCGGATAACCTCTATCTAGGAACCTTTGTTTCATTTTAATGGTTTCAGTATTGAAATCAGATGTGTTGCTGCAAATTCGCTTCAGCCGTAGAAATTGACCGACAGGTATTCCTCTTTTTAAACATTTCGGGTGACCAGAGTCAGCCCTTAAAATGGAATTACCTGCGGTCGGTTTTCTAAATAATCTAATGACCACTTTATTAGCATCATCATAGCTTAGGACATCCAGGTATTCTATGCAATGTGAATTGAGCGTACCCGTGAATTTCAAGTTAAGAGTTGTCATTAAGGTAAACAAGCCAAAAATCCAAAGTCCCAATGTCCTTATGGCAGATAAAAATCAAATCGTCTATATAATCGACGAAAAAACCTTATAAAAGAGCGAAGGGGACTTCCTGATCCAAAGATGCGGGACCTCTCCCACCAACCCATGTAGAGGTTGGCAAGGGAGGGTGAAAATTTAGCCCCCATAGAGGCCCCGCATTTCTGGAGAAAGAAGTCCCCATCGAACATAAAGTAATTGTGAGAGAGAAGAAACTGTAGACATAACAGGATGGTCTCCTGATGTACTAAAGAATAGTCGCTATGGTGCTGTAAAAAATAGGAAACTGCCTGTAGGCCAAAGGAATGGGGAATCAAAGAA
Source organism: Glandirana rugosa (assembly GCA_018402905.1). NCBI lineage: Eukaryota > Metazoa > Chordata > Amphibia > Anura > Ranidae > Glandirana > Glandirana rugosa. The sequence continues at coordinate 1,087,678 of BLSH010164692.1, read as the reverse complement.
TATAAGCTCGCAACATCACATGTGATCCATACAAAATCTGGATATCATTGAAATCTAATAATAATTGTTTGGTGTCCCTAAGATAACCAGGAAGGGATTTAACCAGAGGCTGGAGTTGGTGATCCACCCATTGGCCAAGTCGCTCGTTAAGCGACCCTATGCCTGCCACAATTGGTCTTCCTACCAAAGGATCAAGACCTTTGTGGACCTTGGGTAGGTGGTGAAACACTGGTACTATAGGGTGTTCAGGAATGAGCATATCCCTCTCCTCTTTTGTAAAGAAACCAGTAGAAACAACACTATCCAACAGATGGCTTAGCTCATTCTTGAAACTTTTGGTAGGGTCTCCTTTTAGTGGGATATATGTGGAAGTGTCACAAAGCTGGCGCCTTGCTTCACTCCCATACATATCCGCATCCATTACCACCACTGTCCCCCCCTTATCAGAATTCTTAATGACAATTGTATGATCATTTTTAAGTACATCTAGAGCCATTCTTTCAGAGGGGGTGAGATTGGTGGCTTTGGATGCTGCGTGGGGATGGCGTGCCAGTCTTGTTAAGTCCCGTTCAACTAGACGCTGGTACAAATCCATGTCCTTCCCCCTGGAGCCAACGGGGTAAAATTCAGATTTTAACCGGAATGGGATTCCTGAATGGCTCCCGATAAGCTCCCTGGGGGGGGGGGGGGGGGACAGGACTCTGCTGCCAGCTCCTGGAGGTCACATTCCGCACATAAATCGGCAAAATTAGACATAGCCTCCCCGGGACCCAACCCGGCTGTATCTCCCTCTACCCCCATGTTGTCAGCATGTTTTGGTAAAGCCAAATCTGAATCATTGAAAAAATGTTTTCTCAAAGTTAAAGAGCGTACAAACTTATTAACATCTAAGATAGTGCCAAATAAATCAAACTGTCTATCAGGGCAAAAGTTCAAACCTTTAGGTAATAAACTCATTTCTGAGGAGTCCAAAGACTTGCTTGAAACATTAAGCACATTTTTTATTTCCGTGTCCGATCTCTCAATGGATATCGGTCGCATGTAGCCTCGTTTGTGTCTAGCACCCCCTCTCCTTGTTTTCTTGAATGCTTTTTCTTTTTCTTCCTTTTTTGGAGGCTTTGAGCGCCCTGGTTTAAATCCTGGGCAGATAACGCCCCAGGTTGTCTGGAAAAAGATTCTGGAGAGGAGTCAGAGGTAGCCAGAGTGGAATTAAAGGGAAGGGGTTCAGAGTCTGAAAAACAAACCCTTTTCTTACTCACAGGTTTACGCCAGTTCCCTGGAAAACCCGGTCTCTTCCAATTGTAGACTTCACCACTTTCATAGTCCATGCGATCTCTGGCAGTTTTGTCGCTTTTAGTTGAAATAACATCCTTTTCCAATTTATCTAAAGCCTTACTCAAACGAGAGTCCAGAGTAGTGAAATCTTTGTGTGATTGTAGTGGTAATAAGCCCTTTTGAAGAGCAGTGATCTCTGTTTGTAGTTTATTCAGTTCTTCCGTCCTTGAGTCCACAATGATCTGCATAAGTCTTAATGAACCTGAGGACAATGTATCAGTCCATGATTTCTTAAAAGCTTCATTGTTGAGCTCAAACGTGGGGAATCTTTTTATACGAAGGCCCCGGGGAATTCGATCCATGCTGATATATTCTGATAGGGTCTTGACATCCCAAAAGGCACGGATCCCTTTGGCCATGGCGGTCTCCAAACGGCGAACAAGACCTTAATGGATATGTCATTATCCTGTGTTCCGCCCGGAGTGCTGTTTGATTGACCCGATCTCAATGGGTTATCAGATAGCGCGGTTAAAGTCCTGCTGAAGTTCGTTCCCATATCGGGTAAAGTCGCATCACCATCAGTCATATTGGAAATTGGTGTGATCAGCTGGTGCAGATAAAAATCATGCAATTGTGAAAACAAGCCCACACATTGAGACACGTACCCAAGCAGGTGAATGTACTTCTTATCCAACCGACCAAATAGTGCAGGCTCACCGCTCAGAGGGCAGCACAGCTCGTGTGGATCTGGTGTGCTGACTCACATGGGCAGGTGCAGGCTGATGAAGCAATCAAGTAGTAACAGCAACAAGGTTAGAAGTAGCCGCACTCAAACGATCCAATTTCCAAAAACGATTTTATTGCATCAAAGGGTGATATAGACAACGAACACTTGGAGGTTCTCTTTCATGACACACGGTCAGTCCCAGTCTCATCATAAGAGATGTAGATTGGACACAGCACGGTCCGACACTGCGTTTCAGGGGTTTTTTTTTCTCTCTCTCTCCCCTCCTACTCAGTGGA
>BLSH010164692.1:1064406-1078800 GCA_018402905.1 Glandirana rugosa | reverse complement strand
GGGGGCGGAGCTGTGACCTCATATGGGGCGGGACCTCCAGGTGATGTCATCTGGTGGCCACGCCCCATGCCAATATAAGGCACAGCACAGAGCGGCGAGGGCATTCGTGAAGGAGAACGCGTCGTGTCAACATGGGAAGAAGAAGAAGAAGAAAAGAAGAAGAAGAAGAAGAGAGGGAAGAGGACAGCGGAGAAGACCGGCAAAAGAGCAGAAGACGCCGCAGAGGAGAAGAAAAGACCCCTCAGAAGATGAAAGACCCCCGCAAAAGAGCCGAAGAAAAGAAGACACCGGAGTGGGGAGAAGGCCACCGGAGCTGATTTAATAAAATATTTTAAAAAGCTGTGTGGTTTTTTTGTGTACATATTTCTTTCCAGGTAAATGGGTAGGGGTACGATGTACCCCATACTCATTTACATAGGGTGGGGGGCCGGCATCTGGGGGCCCCCTTGTTAAAGGGGGCTTCCAGATTCCGATGAGTCTCCGCCCGCAGACCCCGACAACCACCGGCCAGGGTTGTCGGGAAGAGGCCCTTGTCCTCTTCAACATGGGGACAAGGTGCTTTGGGGTGGGGGGCGCAGAGCCCCCCCTGCCCCAAAGCACCCATACTCCCCATGTTGAGGGCACGCTGCCTGGTATTGTCCAGGAGGGAGGGGGCCGCTCGCTCGTCCCCACCCCCTTTCCTGGCCTGCCAGGTTGCGTGCTCGGATAAGGGTCTGGTATGGATTTTGGGGGGACCCCACGCTGTTTTTTCGGCATGGGGTTTCCCTTAAAATCCGTACCAGACCAAAGGGCCTGGTATGCTCCTGGAGGGGGACCCCATGCCAGTTTTTTCTTTAAAAATATGGTGTGGAGTTCCCCTTCAAGATCCCCAGAGCACAAGTCGCATGCCAAAGTCGGATCAGTGAAGACACTGATACGACTTTGATCCGACTTCAATGCTTTTCAATGGGCTGAAGTAGGATCAAAGTCGGACAAAAGTAGTACAGGAACCTTTTTCAAAGTCGCTCCGACTTTGAAAAACACATGTCGGAGCAGTTAAGACGGCTCTCATAGGGAATCATTTTTGTGACGTAATGCAACTTGTGCTCTTCATGTCGGTCCGAGAATCGGACTAGTGTGAACCCAGCCGGATAGCGTGAACCCAGCCGTAGTGCGCAGTGGATTTGCCTTGAGGCTGGGTTCACACTATCCGACACAAAAACGGTCAGACTTTTGATCCTACTTTGCCCTGCAACATCGGTCCTACTTTGGTCCTACTTCCATCCGACTTCCATCCGACTTCCATCCGACTTGAATGAACAAGATACGATTTTGCTCCGACTCTGAGATAGTGACTTGTCCTTTGACCAATCAAAACGATCCCAGTGTGAGATAAATTCCTTTTACTGCTGCTGTAATCACCAAGCCGGATGTCACAAGTCGGATGGTTAGAACAATGATCCGACTTTGATCCTACTTCAATGATATTCAATGGGCTGAAGTAGGACCAAAGTCGGACCAAAGTAGTACAGGAACCTTTTTCAGGCTGGGTTCACACTAGTCCGATTCTCGGACCGACATGAAGAGCACAAGTCGCATTACGTCACAAAAACAATGATTCCCTATGAGAGCCGTCTTAACTGCTCCGACATGTGTTTTTCAAAGTCGGACCGACTTAGAAAAAGGTTCCTGTACTACTTTTGTCCAACTTTGATCCTACTTCAGCCCATTGAAAGGCATTGAAGTCGGATCAAAGTCGTATCAGTGTCTTCACTGATCCAACTTTGGAATGTGACTTGTGCTCTGGGGATCTTGAAGGGGAACTCCACACCATATTTTTTTTAAAAAAAACTGTCATGGGGTCCCCCTCCAGGAGCATACCAGGCCCTTTGGTCTGGTATGGATTTTAAGGGGAACCCCATGCCAAAAAAACGGCGTGGAGTCCTCCTAAAATCCATACCAGAGCCTTATCCGAGCACGCAGCCCGGAAGGCCAGGAAAGGGGGTGGGGACGAGCGCCCCCCCTCCTGGACCATACCAGGCAGCGTGCCCTCAACATGGGGAGTATGGGTGCTTTGGGGCAGGGGGGGGCTTTGCGCCCCCAACGCACCTTGTCCCCATGTTGATGAGGACAAGGGCCTCTTCCCGAAAACCCTGGCCGTTGGTTGTCGGGGTCTGCGGGCGGGGACTTATCAGAATCTGGAAGCCCCCTTTAACAAGGGGGCCCCCAGATGCCAGCCCCCCCACCCTATGTAAATGAGTATGGGGTACATCGTACCCCTACCCATTTACCTGGAAAGAAATATGTACACAAAAAACCACACAGCTTTTTAAAATATTTTATTAAATCTGCTCCAGCGGTCTTCTCACCTCTCTGGGTCTTCTTTCTTCGGCTCTTTTGCGGGGTCTTTCATCTTCTGAGGGGTCTTCTTTCTTCTCCTTCTCTGCGGCGTCTTCTGCTCTTTTGCCGGTCTTCTCCGCTGTCCCCTTCCCTCTTTTCTTCCTCTCTTCTTCTTCTTCCCATGTTGGCACGATGCAATCTCCTTCACGAATGCCCTCTCCGCTCTGTGCTGTGCCTTAAATTGGCATGGGGTGTGGCCACCAGATGACATCACCCGGAGGCCCCGCCCCATATGAGGTCACATCCTGGGGGTGGAGCTGTGACATCATGTGGGGCGTGGGGGTTCCCTTAAAACCCACACCAGACCAAAGGGCCTGGTATGCTCCTGGAGGGGACTCCATGCCATTTTTTTTTTTTTAATTTGGCGTGGAGTTCACCTTCAAGATCCCCAGAGCACAAGGTGCCTGGCATTGTCGGAATCAAAGTCGGATCCCTGTTCACAGACAAACGGTCCGACTTTGACCCTATGTAGGACCGTAAATCGCACAGCAAAGTAGGATCAAAGTCGGACCATTTTTTTGTCGGATAGTGTGAACCCAGCCTCAAAGTTGTACCAACTTGTGTCGGACCAGTTAAGACGGCTCTCATAGGGAAACATTGATTTTGTTACCTCATGTGACTTGTGCTCACAATGTCAGTCCGTTTGTTGGACAAGTGTGAACCCAGCCTTAGTAAATAAGAAATAAATACAATTAAAACACACACACACACACACACACACATATATACACTGCTCCACAAAATTAAAGTATTGAAAACACATCAGATCTCAATGGGGAAACAATATCATGCTGGATATCGATACTGATATGGACTGGGTAATGTGTTAGGAACAAAAGGATGCCACATTGTCTGATGGAAATTAAAATGAACCTACAGAGGGCTGAATTCAAATACACCCCAAAAATCAAAGTGAAACATGATGCAGCAGGCTAATCCATTTTTCTGAAATTTCATTGCAGCAACTCAAATTTGTACTCAGTAGTTTGTATGGCCCCCACGTGCTTGTGCGCATGCCTAACAACGTCGGGGCATGCTCCTAATGAGACAATGGATGGTGTCCTGGGGGGTTTCCTCTCAGACCTAGATCAGGGCATCACTGAGCTCCTGAACAGAATGAGGTTCAACCTGGTGGCATTGGATGGACCGAAACATAATGTCCCATAGGTATTCTATTGGATTTAGGTCAGACGAGCATGGGGGCCATTCAATGGTATCAATTCCTTCATCCTCCAGGAACAGGCTACATACTCTCGCCACATGAGGCCGGGCATTGTCGTTCACCTTGAGGAAACCATGACCCACTGCATCAGCGTAGGGTTTGACAATGGCTCCAAGGATTTCATCCCGATACCTAATGGCAGCCAGGGAGCCATTGTCTAGCCTGTAGAGGTCTGTGCGTCCCTCCATGGATACGCCTCCCCAGACCATCACTGATTCACCACCAAACCGGTCATGCTGAATGATGTTACATGCAGCATAACATTCTCCACGGCTTCTCCAGACCCTTTCAAATCTGTCACATGTCCTCAGGGTGAACCTGCTCTCATCTGTGAAAAGCACAGGGCGCCAGTGGCGGACCTGCCAATTCTGGTGTTCAATGGCAAATGCCAATTAAGCTCCACAGTGCTGGGCAATGAGCACAGGGCCCATTAAAAGGATGTTGGGCCTTCAGGCCACCCTCATGAAGTCTGTTTCTGATTGTTTGGTCAAAGACATTCACACCAGTGGCCTGCTGAAGGTCATTTTGAAGGGCTCTGGCAGTGCTCATCCTGTTCCTCCTTGTCTCCTCCACAAAGAAGCAGATACCGATCCTGCTGATGGGTTAAGGACCTTCTACGGCCCTGTCCAGCTCTCCTAGAGCAACTACCTGTCTCCTGGAATCTTCTCCATGCTCTTGAGACTGTGTTGGGAGACACAGCAAATCTTCTGGCAATGGCACGTATTTATGTGCCATCCTGGAGGAGTTGGACTGCCTGTGCAACCTCTATAGGGTCCAGGTATTGCCTCATGCTACCAATAGTGACACTGACTCTAGTAGTGCATGACTCCTGACTTTGTCTGGACCCCTTAGGTTCCACGGTGAGTATACCAAGCATGCTTACTGCATATACAGACTGATTTTACTATTGTGGGTTTAGTGACACTTTAACACAGGCTATATATAAAAAATATTTGTAATAAAATCAAGATTAAAATGTATTTAAAGGAGTTCTGTGGTCACAGCACACACTTTCATTTTATAACATCAGAAATGTAATAGCAATACAAACAATAGTTACATTTGTCAATCCAATATAAGCTTATTTGAAAAATCTCCTTTCATGTTGTGAGTGCTGCCTGTCTGCTGGTCATCTCTTTCCACAACTTCCTGAATTCCCTGCATGCTGTGCAGCTTCTCCTCTGCTGTTTACTATACAATTCCTAAGGACTACATATTATCCAACTTTGGCTGCAAAAGTGGAAATTCACAGTAAAATATGTTATCCTAGCAAATCCACTCCACCTCTCGTGTTGACAGCAAACTTTTTATATAACAGTATAGGGGGTGCATTATACTGTACTATAAAATTGATACTTCAAAAGCCAATTATTTGCATGAAACAACAAGATTATCAATATTAACAACATCAAATATTTCAGTATCCTGCATTACATTCTGAGGTAGTTAGCCATTAAAGGTTATGTTGTTTTACACATAGCTTTGATTTGCCTTGTATACATTATGAAATAGCTATGATCTGGCTTGTCAACATTATGAAACATGCCAGTGTATTTATTTTAGCAAGCACGGCTTTTAATAATTGAATAAGCTGGTTGATAGTTCCCCAACTGATTCACTCTTCCCATTGTTTCTATTGAATCCACATGTCAGACGAACAATACAAGGTACAGACAAGGACATGCAGAATAAAAAACCAGAAGCTGCCAGGGAAGTTCTTGTCTTCTAAGAGATGTTCTTCAGGCACAAAAATATAATGTAATGCATTCATTTTTCTTCTCTAGCCCTATACAGGCGGCCCCCTAGTTACAAACATCCGACTTACAAACAACTCCTACTTGCAAACGGAGGGAGGCAACAGGAAGTGAGAGGAAATCTCCCCCTAGGAAGGGAAATTCACTCCTGTAAGAGTTATTATGGGAAAAAGGTGTCTCCACTGATGCTTTACCACCAATCCTTGTTTCCACAACAACCCAAAATTTTCAAAATCCAATTATCATTGGGACAGGAAGTGAGGTGAAATCTTCTCAACAGAAACATAGACAGCAAAACAAACATTACAGGGGTGTTACCCCTTCCCTATGCTATCCAAAAAGCTTAAAAATGTTTTTTGGGCTGGAGCTACACTGAAAAAATTTACCTGTTCCCACTTACAAACAAATTCAACTTAAGAACAAACCTACAGTCCCTATCTTGTTTGTAACCCGGGGACCGCCTGTACAGTACATTGTGACTAGCACTAGGAGCCAGTCAGGTTCTGCTGCATGCACACTGGAAAGTGAGCAGAGGGATGACCTCTTCAGGGTACTGCTCCTGCTTTATTATACAATCAAAGAGGTGATACTGTGATTTTGACCAAACCATGCTTTTACTGCTACACTAAAGTGTTGTAGCCATGTGCTCCCTTAGGAGTAGCTGTAGTTGTGGTTCACCTGATAGCTGCCCTTAATTCCACCATATCTCACACATCCGTAGACACTGACCAGGCCGGCTCTTGTTTTTTTTTTTGTTATATTTAGGGGAAATAACTTGGATGGGGAAAAGGGGTGACTGCGGGATGCCCCAGAAATTATTTTACACGACTTCCATATACAACCCTGTATATGCACACTTGCCCTGCAGACTATCCTTCCGCAGACCATTACCCCTCACAACTCTCTCCAGTACTCAGCTTACTGACTGTTTCTCCTCACCATTCTCTCTCTTCCAGCACATCACTTGGTTCCCAGCTTGAAAGAAAATTTATCAAGCTTCTTTACTCCTTTCTCTTCACTGCAGCTAGCACATGGTGAGGCCTGCAATCTGCCAGCAGGGCCTCCGGACCACCTGTTACAGGCCAGGGTCTTGGACCCCTCAAACTGTAGCTTAGTATGTTGGTGCTAACTGGGCCTTTGATGGACTACAACTCCCAGTCCATCTCTCTTCCAGGTCCCACCAACCTGCTTTCCTCACAGTGACACTCCTTCCCCTGACTGGCTCTCAAGGCTTCATAGACTGTCCACTATTACACTCCCAGACTGTTCCAGCACTTTCTCTTCCAGCTTCTAGGGACCGTCACTCACCGACTCCAGTGGACCACTTTAACCACTTGCCGACCGCCATCTGACGGCGACAGAGTGGATCGATATCGCAAACTGTGTTTGGGGGGGGGGCAGGGAGCAGGTAGGGCGGACTCAATCTCTGCCAGCTACCCTCGATGGCCCCCCGCAGTGAAAGAATGGAGGTCCATGTAAGTAAACACGGATCTCCGCTGTTAGAGCTGGAAGGGCTGTGATCACAGGCTTCCTGTATATGGAAGCCGTGATCACTCCCTTCCCCTAGCCAGGCCAGCCCACACACAGTTAGAACACGCCCAGGGAACACAGTTAACCCTTAGAGTGCCCCCTCCAGGTTAACCCCTTCACTGCCAATGGCATTTGCACAGTAATCAGTGCATTTTTATAGCACTGATCGCTGTATAAGTGCCAATAGTCCCAAAAAAGTGTCAAAATGGTCCGACATGTCCGCTGCAACATCACAGTACCGCTAAAAATCGCAGATCGCCGCCATTACTGGTAAAAAAAAATAAATAAATAAAAACCCCAGAAATTAATTCTCATCACCCGTAAACGCGGCAACTTTTGCGCAAACTAATCAATAGACACCGATTGCGATTTTTTTTTTACCAAGAATGAGGAAGAATCTAAGATGGCCAAAACCGATGAAAAAAAATGTTTTTTTATTTATTTATTTTTTGGCAAAAAGTAAGAAATTTGTTTTTTTTTTTTGCAAAACCCTGTCTGAGATGATAACCGTGGGTAGCCCATGTAAGCAAAAGATCTCCTGAGCAGAAAATGGATGCCGGTTCTTTGGATGTGGGCAACTTCTTAAATGCGACATCTTCGAGAATCAGTCAACCACCATAAGGATAACTGTGCTGCCCTGGGAGTTGGGTAACTCCACAATAAAATCCATGGGTACGAGTTGTAGGAGGCCCACTGGAAGGTGTCGTGGTATCTTACTCTGAGTAAGAATGGAACAAGCAGCTACATCAGCGTGGAGACTAGGTCACCTGGATTGTTGAGAAATAGCCCAAATTAGTTTATTCTTCCCTGGGTGGCCAGCAGCCTTGGGAGAATGGTAAATCTGGAACAAAGCAGCGCGGAGACTCTCTGGGACAAAGCAGCGGTCACAAGGTTTCTCAGAGAATGGATCTGAGCAGCAAGAATACTGTCACCCAAAGGTGAAGTGAGACTGGTATGAACAGTAGCCAGAATACGGTCAGAAGGTATCACAGTAACAGAAACCGACTCCATCTTGAAAGCTGAGGGAAAACTGTCATGACAATGCATCAGTCCTTACATTCTTAGTACCGGGTAAGCATGAAACTATGTAATTGAAGCTTGATATAAAAAGAGCCCATCGTGCCCTGCTGGGAGATAAGCGTTTTGCCTCAGACAAGAATGTGAGCTTGTTATGGTCAGTCAAAATGAGGACTGGCACAGTGGTACTTTTGAGGAGATACCTCCATTCCTTAAGAGCTAAAATGATCACTAACAACTCTCTGTCCCCAATCTCGTAATTGCATTCAGCAGGAGACAATTTCTTGGAAAAGTAGCCACAAGGATGCATAGCGCTCTCAGAGGTAGGACGTTGAGACAGAAGGGCACCAACTCCAGTCTTAGATGCATCAACCTCAAGAATGAAGGGTAACGTAGGATCAGGATGTGCTAACAAAGGAGCTGAAACAAAGGCAGCCTTGAGAGACTCAAAGGCTTTAATGGAACCCAGAGACCAATTCTGTGGGTTAACATGCTTTCTGGTCATATCAGTCAGGGGTTTGAGAAGAGAAGTTATGAATACATTTCCTATACTAATTGGCAAAGCAGTTTTCCATTCGTCACCCTCCTCGATCCTCACGAGATTCTATGCCCCTCTCAGATCAAGCTTTGTGAGAACCATGCTCGCTTGAGGCAGTAAAAAAATTCCGTAATCAACGGAATTGGATAAGTATTCTTAATCATGATGCAATTTAGAACCTTATAATCAATACAAGGTCTCAGTTCACCATTCTTCTTTTTCACAAAGAAGAAGCCAGCACCAGCAGGAGACAAGGATTTGTGGATGAACCCTCGAGAGCATTGGCAACACAGTCCTCCATGGCTTTATCCTCCAAGACAGACAAAGGGTAAACCCAGCCACGAGGGGGCATGGCACCAGGTTGAAAGTCAATTGTGCATTCATACGACTGGTGTGGAGGCAAACTACCAGCTTGACCTTTGTCAAAGACATTGCCAAATTTGCGGTACTCCTCTGGCAGAGAGGAGAGTGAAGAGGTGCACAAAACCTTGGCCACTTTCCGAAAACATGTCTTACTGCATTGTGGAGACCATGAAAGAACCTCAGCACAAAGCCAATCAAAAGAGGGGTTGTGCCTCTGTAACCAAGGATAACCAATAACCACCAGGTAATGGGGTGAGGAAATAACTTGAAATTAGATTATCTCATGGTGAAGAGCCCCTACGGGCCATAGTCTCATGAGTCACATGGGCATGCTGTAGAGGTCTCCCATCAATAGCCTCAATGGCAAGTGGGGTGGCACAAAGCTGCAGTGGAACTGAGTGCTTAGACACAAAGGCACTATCTATGAACAGGCCAGCAGCTTCAGAGTTGATTAGAGCCTGTGTCTAGATGGACGACTCAGACCAAGTATTGGTAACCGGAACTAAGGGCTTATCCTTCAGAATAACTGGGGATGTAGCAAAGCCACCTATAGTCTGTCCCCCACAGGACCTCAGATGCAAGCGCCCCTCCAGATGGGTAGGACAAGACTTCAAAAAGTGACCTACCAGGCCAGAATAAAGACACAATCTCTCCCTCATCCTAAAGGCTCTTTCTTCTGCAGAGAGACATGTGAAGCCCAACTGCATGGCTTCTACTTCACTGGCGGACTCGGTACCAGGAGGTATGGGAGGTAAGGGAGGCAAGGGTGGGACTGCAAAGCTCGGAGCCAAATGTACAGGAGGCTTCCACAATCGCTCCTTAAAGGAAAATCTCTCTCAGAATCTGGAGTCAATGAGAATGGCAAACGTGATCAACTTCTCCAGATCTGTAAGTATGTCTTTGGCTGCTATCTCATCTTTGATGCTATCCGAGAGACCATGAGAAAATGCAGCCACGAGGACCTCGTTGTTTCAAGTGACCTCTGCTGCCAGAGTACAGAATTTAATGGCGTAATCGGCAACGGTTCTCATACTCTGTTTGATGGACATGAAGCTCTTGGCAGCAGACGTGGAGCGTGCGGGAACGTCAAATACCCTTTTAAGACATGAGGCTCTTGGCAGCAGACGTGGAGTGTGAAGGATTGTCAAATACCCTTTTAAAGGAAGCCACAAACTCAGGGTAACTCAGGACAATGGGTTTTTGCATCTCCCATTGAGGGTTTGCCCAGGCCAAGGCACTGTCAGAAAGCAAAGAAATAAAGAAGCCTACTTTGCTTCTGTCCATGGGGAACGTCAAGGGCAGCTTCTCAAAGTATATACCAACCTGGTTGAGAAACTCTCCTCATTGGACTGGATTGCCCCCAAATCGCTGGGGAAGCGGAGCGGAACCAGACATACCTCTTACAGAGGTAACATTGTAAGCGGGTGCCTGCACAGATACTGGAGCAGCAGCAGGGACGGCCTGCAACACAGGTTGTACCGGAACAGCCCCAGTGGGAGGATCCAGGTGAGCAGTGTGAATCAGGAGCGTCTGTAACGCTATGGCAAACTGATCCAGGCGGTGATCCTGCTCATTCAACCTGGAAAAAATATTACCACAAGGTGGATTGCCTGCATCTTCTGAATTCATGGCCTTCGCCTACTGTCAGGAACAATGAATTAGACTGAGACGCAAAATGCAGTAAAAATCACACCTTTTAATAAAATGGTAAAAATGGTACAAATAGTAAATGTAGTCAAAACAAGCCAGGGTTTGGTAGCCAAATTGAGTTATCAGAACAAGCCAGGAAATAGGGAAACCAGAGATCAGCGTGGTTGGAGGCAGCAGACAGGATAAGGAACCAGAAGGGAGGTCAGCCAGACATATGTTCAACAGGAACAGAGCAGAAAGTCTCTAGATATGTTGACCAAGGCATAGGCTCAGAAGAACTAAACTAGGCAGTTTAAATAGCCAGAAGGGGCTGGCTGATGAGCAGGAAATGATCACCAGGGTAGTCATTGTGGAATGATGAGCGCTGGCAATTAACCGACAGCTGAGCAACTTGAGCTCTGAGAAGGGAGGGCTGAGCCCAGCCCTGACACAGTTTTAGATGGACTGATCTTTTCTTGCAAATGTCTCTCCACCCCCATGGACATGGTGCTCTGATATGTGTACCTCAACCACCTTGGTGGTGTCAACGATTGACTCACGCCTTGCCAGTCCCTGGAACTCTCTTTAAACATTCAGATAGCCCATCAGGTTGAGAAACAAGTGCGGAACTACAAAACATTCCGTTGTTTTTTCAAACAAGTTCAGCTTTGCATATCAGAATGTCTTGAGTACTGAGTTCTGGGGTACCACAAAGTTAATAAAGTACAGGCATCATAGAGTTACATTGTCATGTTGCAATCTTAGAACATTGGAAAAAATCGATAAATGCACAAGGAGGTCAGTTCAGTATAATACACCCTCACTTAGAGCAGATCCATGTTGGATTAAGAATGTTAGCTGAGACCTGTTCCACATACCTTCGGCATACCTTCATGCTGTCATTTAAAGCTCCAGTGTGATGAATTGAAGCTGGTAAGTTTTTCTGGTGATGTAATTTCCTAATTATTTTAGTATTGCTGCTTTTGGGGGAGGTTCCTTTGGATTAGTCCACCCAAAACACCCTGCCATAATTCCTGAATCCACTTGGAGTCTCAGTCCATTTTCTGCAGCAGGAAAAGTCTTGTAATGTCATGTCATTTGAGCACATCTAGGAACTCAAAACAGGAAAACTCTCTCCAAGAGTCCGAAGAAACCTCTTTCTAAGAGACCAAAGACACCAACGGCAGAATTATATTTCTGGTAATTGAGAAAAATGTAAATAGCACATTTGAGACACTGACACTCATTAACTTCCAGCCTTAGGAATCATTCCATATGATAATACCAAAGACAGTAGATAACAGTAAATGGTATAACGTCACACTTCAGTGTTGTTATAAATTTCAGCAAGGCCACCTTACAGTGAGGGGAAAAAGTATTTGATCCCCTGCTGATTTTGTATGTTTTCCCACTGACAAAGAAATGATCAGTCTATAATTTTAATGGTAGGTTTATTTTAACAGTGAGAGGCAGAATAACAACAAAAAATCCAGAAAAACACATTTCCAAAAAAGTTATAAATTGATTTTGCATTTGTCGTTTATACAAGTAACAAGCTGAGATTAGGAGCACTTCCTTTAAGAGAGTGCTCCTAATCTCAACTGGTTACCTGTATAGAAGACACCTGGGAGCCAGAAATCTTGCTGTTTGATTGGGGATCAAATACTCATTTCACTCATTAAAATGCAAATCAATTTATAACTTTTTTGAAATGCGTTTTTATGGATATTTTTGTTGTTATTCTGTCTCTCACTGTTAAAATAAACCTACCATTAACATTATAGACCGATCATTTTGTCAGTGGGCAAACGTACAAAATTAGCAGGGGATCAAATACTTTTTTCCCTCACTGTATGGTTCAGCACAACCCCCCCAATTGGTACATGTCAAGTGTTCCAATACCTGTAAGACAGTCTTGGGATATAGGACCGTGGCACAGAAGGGGGACACTGTGGTGGCTGGATGGGGGCTTTTCTGCGCTGTGGTAGTTTTATGGAAAGAGAGAGGTCTGTGAAACTGTGATGACTGCATGGTATAGGGGCTAGTGGCAAAGCTGTAGCTGCTGGGGGTAGAATTGTGATTTGAAAGGTGTGTGTCATGATCAGGGGTCAGGCTCAAAGACTAGTTGCTATAGCAGTAGCTGGACAACCACCGACCAGCAGGATAGGTACAGAGGCAGTCACCGTGGCAGATGACGTGGGCTCACCTGAGGTGCAGAGTCTAAGTACTAACCGGTGTTCACCAATGCTCCTGATGGTGGAGATGAATTTTGCTGCCTGTAGGGATCAAACAGAGGCGTAGTCAGTAACCACAACAAAGGTTGATAATGAGTAGTTCTTGACCTTTGGGATCAGGCAGAAGCATAGTCTTGGAACAAGCTAAGGGTCGATAACATGTGGTAGCACAATATGGACGGCAGCAGGGAAGACGAGAGCAAGATACTGGCTGAAGAGAGCACAATAATCTGGCAAACAGGAAGTGCAGAGATATGGCTTATATCAGGACATTCATGGGATGAGCAAAGAGTCTGGGGTTCAGCAGAATTCAAGACACAAGGCGGGGTTGTTCAATGGATCAGACAGCATGCTGTCCAGCATCTCAGGTAGCTCAGCGAGAAGAGTCATCACCAGAACCAACAGAGGTCCCAGGTCCAGGTCGTGACAGTTTGAAATGTCTTCTTTTTTGGCCACACTCTCTATACCTTTGGTAGGAAGCGTTCTTGGCACACCACATTTTTCCCCCAGTTCTTCAAAATGTCCTTTCTTGCTATCTTGCTATTTGGAAAATCAACTATGGTATGGGTCTGTATCACAAAATAATATACAGTATGAATTCCTCATCAGTAAGGCTCTTATAGCACCATAGCTATTATAAAACAGTTTCAGAGTTGAATTGATTTTAAAAAAATCATCAGCAAAAGCCGAAAAAAATAAAATTAAAATTGGAATCAATTCCATGTTTATCTCTGACAAGTTTAATAGGTCACAAAAACACTTCTGTGCTAAGGTATGGCACCAACTCTTTTGAGGAAGCTCTATCTAGAATACTGTGAGTACACCCCTCATATTTTTGTAAATATTTTATTATATCTTTTCATGTGACAACACTGAAGAAATGACACTTTGCTACAATGTAAAGTAGTAAGTGTACAGCTTGTATAACAGTGTAAATTTGCTGTCCCCTCAAAATAACTCAACGCAGCCATTAATGTCTAAACCGCTGGCAACAAAAGTGAGTACACCCCCAAGTAAAAAATGTCCTAATTGGGCCCAAAGTGCAGAGGCGGCTCTTTAAATAGGCAAATTAGGCGGTCGCCTTAGGCCTCGCACTCACAAGGGCCTCGCGGCCGCCTAATTTGTCTTATTAAAGATCCGCCTCTGATAATAATCACAGATCCCCTGCCGTCAGCTTAGCACATTGATATCAGGGAAGCAGGCTGCGAGTGGGAAGGGAACAGTGTGATCGGAGCGAAGCTCACTGATCGCTCCGGATCACAGAGAGAGAGAGACGCTCAGCTCATCAGAGCGAGCAGTGAGTGCTGACCCCTCCCTCTACAGCCCGCACAGCCAGTCAGGGGACAGCTGCAGCTGCTTTCTCCTCCCCCCCTCCTCTCCTCCTGTGTCTGCCCCGCCCACACTCCCCGACATGCAGACTTCTGTAAGAGAAGATTCAAGAGAACAGCCCAGCCCAGCACATGTGAAGAAACATGGAGTCTCATCCATCCATCCAATCCCTCCTGCCTTTCAGTGAGTACTCTGATGTGGGGGTGCCTCTCTCTCTCTCTCTCCCCCCCACCTCTCTCTCCCTCCTATCTCTCCCCCCCTCTCTCCCTCTTCCCCCCCTCTCTATCTCTCTCTCCCTCGTGAGTGACGAGCGAGACTACTCGACTCGCAGAGAGAGAGAGACACTAGGCCTCGCTAGTCACTCGAAGCGAGGCTAGTGTGACAAGGGAAGGGTGAGCG
>BLSH010164692.1:1046380-1060155 GCA_018402905.1 Glandirana rugosa | reverse complement strand
CTCTCCCTCCCTCTCTCTCTTTTTTCTTTCCCACTCCAGTTCTCCTCTACCTATTCCCCATCTCCTACCCACTCCCCCCTTTTTCATCCTCCTCCTCCTCTCCTACCCCATGGTTCCCAGCCCCACCCCCAATCCCATTTTTCAGGGGCCAAGAAAGAAGCCCTAGGTGGAGAATCTTACTATTGCTGCTGCTTGTGTGGGCAGGATGTGTTCTGTGCCAATCCCTGCTGACCTTCCTTTCCTATTCATCCCATGTGATTGGCACAGTATCCCGCCCACAAAAGCAGCAGCAGTAATAAGAAGCTCCACATCAGGGTCCTTCCATAACCCCTGCAAAGTTCTGGAAGAGAGCAAAAAACTCTGGAGGGGAAGGTAGAGGGGGAGTTGTCATTCCAGTGTAGATTTAGCCCAGGACAGCAATGCCAGAATAGGTGGGATCTGTGAGGTCTGCTTCCCTACACAGCTCTGCTTGAGGAAACCATATCTATATTATTCAATACTGCCACTTTACTGTACCCTCCTACCCCCTGTACGGTGTCCACTTACCTACCCCCCCTGTACTGTGCCCTTTTGCTCCCTGTACTGTATCCTCCTTCCCCTTGTACTGTGCCCAATTACCCTCTCCTCATTATGTGCCCTCCTGCTCCCCCCTGTACTGTACCCTCCTGCCCCCTGTACTGTCCACTTTACCCTCCCCCTGTTCTGTGCTCTCCTGCCCCCTGTACTGTCCACTTATTCTCCCCCTATACTGTACCCTCCTAATACAGTTAATTTTTATCACTTAAAATATTTTTCCCATTATGGGCGTGACTGGGGCCTCATATCTAAGTTTTGCCTAAGGCCTCACAAAGCCTAGAGCCGCCTCTGCCAAAGTGTCAATATTTTGTGTGGCCACCATTATTTTCCAGCACTGCCTTAACCCTCTTGGGCATGGAGTTCACCAGAGCTTCACAGGTTGCCACTGGAGTCCTCTTCCACTCCTCCATGATGACATCACGGAGCTGGTGGATGTTATAGACCTTGCGCTCCTCCACCTTCTGTTTGAGGATGCCCCGCAGATGCTCAATAGGGTTTAGGTCTGGAGACATGCTTGGCCAGTCCATCACCTTTACCCTCAGCTTCTTTAGTAAGGCAGTGGTAATCTTGGAGGTGTGTGTTTGGGTCCTTATGTTGGAATACTGCCCTGCGGCCCAGTATCCGCAGGGAGGGGATCTTGCTCTGCTTCAGTATGTCACAGTACATGCTGGCATTCATGGTTCCCTTAATGAACTGTAGATCCCCAGTGCCAGCAGCACTCATGCAGCCCCAGACCATGACACTCCCAGCACCATGCTTGACAAACATGCCTTTCTACCCCTCACCTGGTTGCCACCACACATGCTTGACACCATCTGAACCAAATAAGCTGATCCTGGTCTCATCAGACCACAGGACATGTTTCCAATCCATGTCCTTAGTCTGCTCGTCTTCAGCAAATTATTTGTGGGCTTTCTTGTGTATCATCTTTAAAAGAGGCTTCCTTCTGGGACTACAGCCATGCACACCAGTTTGATGCAGTGTGCGATGTATGGTCTGAGCACTGAAAGGCTAACCCCCCACCCTTTCAACCTCTGCAGCAATGCTGGCAGCACTCATACGTCTATTTCCCAAAGACAACCTCTGGATATGACGCTGAGCATGTGCACTCAACTCCTTTGGTTGACCATGGTGAGGCCTGTTCTGAGTGGAACCTGTCCTGTTAAACCGCTGTATGGTCTTGGATACCGTGCTTCAGCTCAGTTTCAGGGTTTTGGCAATCTTCTTATAGCCTAGGCCAACTTTATATAGAGCAACAATTCTTTTTTTAAGATCCTCAGAGAGTTCTTTGCCATGATGTGCCATGTTGAACCTCCAGTGACCAGTATGACAGAATGAAAGTGATAACACCAAATTTAACACACCTGCTCCCCATTCACACCTGAGACCTTGTAACACCAATGAGTCATATGACACCGGGGAGGGAAAATGGCTAATTGTGTCCAATTTGAACATTTTCACTTAGGGGTATACTCACTTTTTTTGACATTAATGGCTGTGTGTTGAGTTATTTTGTGGGGACAGCAAATTTACACTGTTATACAAGCTGTACACTCACTACTTTACATTGTAGCAAAGCATCATTTCTTCAATGTTGTCATATGAAAAGATATCATAAAATATTTACAAAAATGAGGTGTACTCACTTTTGTGAGATACTGTATATGAGATGGCCTCTCCTTCCTAGTCTCTTTTGCGACATCTAGCAGCCCACTGGGATGCCTACCATACAAGAGTTCAAATACCCAGTAGATGCCTGCGGAACCTCTTGTATGCCAAACATGAGTTACGGCAGCAACATATCCCAATCTCTCCTATCTTTTTCCACTACCTTTTTCAACATGCTTTTGAGCGTTTTATTAAACCTCTCCACAAGTCCATGAGTCTGGGGGTGGTAGACCGAGGTACGGAGATGGGAGATTTTATACAACCTGCACAATTTCTTGGTTACATGGGACATAAACCGGGTGCCCTGATCCGTTAAGACCTCTGTAGGGATCCCCACTCGAGTAAACACCTGGACCAACTCCCTGGTGATAGTCTTTGCAGAGGTGTTCCGCAAGGCATGGCTTCCGGAGAGCGTGTCGCGTAATCTAGTATTACCAGGATGTACTGGTGCCCCGGGGCAGACTTTACCACAGGTCCCACCAGATCCATGCTGATTCTTTCGAAAGGTGCCTCAATTATGGGCAGTGGAACAAGTGGACTATGAAAATGGGGTGTGGGCGCAGAGAGTTGACACTCAGGTCAGGATTCACAATACTCTCTGACATCTGCATGCAACCCGGGCCAGAAGAATCTCTGGATTATTCTCTCCCTGGTCCATACCCAGATGTCCCCCCATTACATGTCCATGGGCTAGATCTAGCACCATCCTGCGAAAGAGTTTGGGAACCACTAGCTGCCCACCTCGTTTCACCACCTGATACATCAAATTATTTTTAAGAGCCATGTAGGGAAAAGACACCCCCCAATTAGGGTCCACAGGATCCCCATCCATCACCTTTACGTTTTCTCTGGCTCTAAGGAGAGTGACATCCCGTAGTTGCTCTGTGCAGAAGTCCTCTCTCCGGACCTCTAAGTCAGGTACTACATTCTGTTCACTTTCACAGTCAGGGTCAGAGACATTTTCTGGGTCATTAGGCCTCAGCTGGGAACTATCTTCCAGCTCCTCCGGCTCCCTAGCCAGTACAGGAAAAGGAAGAGGATCTCCTCCTTCCTCGGTCCTGCCACCAGTCTCCCCTTCCATTTGGCAAAAAGGGTCTGGGGAGGGTTCCCGTGCTTCCGCAGCAAGGGGAGCTCTATCCTCCAGACCCCCTGTGCCTTCCCATAACCTCCAAAAATGGGGAAAATCCCTGCCCACTAGAGTGTCATATAGCAGTGAAGGTACTACCCCCACTGAATGAGTCACACTGTCCCAAGGGGTGTCAATCTCAAAGACCACCATCTGGTAGTCACGAGTATCCCCATGGATGTAAATGACCCCGACAGTGCTAGGGTGTAACCTTGCAGGATTTACACAACTGCTTTTGACCAACGTTACCACACTACCAGAGTCAAGCAGTGCAGTGACTGGTTTACCATAAATAGAAATCACACACATCGGCTTCTCCATGTGACCCAGGGGCGTAACTACAGGGGTTGCGATTGCAACCAGGCCCCATGTGCCTCCCTTGTACACCTGGATAGGAGGGATGGCGGGGGCGGGATTTAGAGGAACCAGTCTCCTCCAATTTCCTCCTAATGGATTGGTTCCTCTATATGCTGCCCCCGTCGACCCTCCTATCCAGTTTACTTGTTTTCTGCTGTTCCCAGGTTCCCTGTGTGCTTCCCTGATCCCCCCACGGAGCTGCTGTCTTCCCCCCTCCTCTCTCCTGCCAGCTGCTGTAGAAGATTTGTCATGATGGGAATGGGTTGGTAAATTTGTCATTTACTGACTCTTTCCTATTCTTAATGAACAGAGTCAGTGATTGGTACCAAATGGTTCACTCTTAACTGAAGCACAGTAAACTGTTTTTACTATACTTCCGTTTCTGAATGAATGGGAGGCTCGGTACACAACTATTCTTTTATTCGGTGGGACCATAATAAAGGGACCCACGATGGGAGTAAAGGGCCCCAAGATCAGTGGGAAGAAGGAAGGGCCCTGGCCAGGGGTCAGGAGAGCCCTTCATAATTACTTGCACTGGGACCCTGAAGGTTCTAGTTACGCCTCTGATGTGACCTGAACATGACACTGTATATGCGACCTATGCAAAAAGAGAAAAGCGTCTATTCACATACGTATAATCGCATTGCATGGGTTCATCATTCAGGGGACAATTGGCAGCAATATGGCCCAATGCATGGCATCGGTAACACTGTATATGCTCTGTACCCAATCCTCTCAAGGGTCCCCAAGACCTTCCTGGTTTCTTTGGCCAGTCTCTAGGTCTAGCGCCCATAGTCTCGTTAGTCATTACAGCAGCTTTATTAATCTTCCCGACGCGTTGGGACAGTCTTACCAGATCCACTGGGTGCCCTTTCGCCCCTAGGCACACCGAAGTGGGGCGCAGATGGGTTCAACAAGTCCTCAGCAGCCGAGTATCTTCCCACAAGATCCACCAGTTGGCCTGCAGTTTTGGGGCCCCCATGGCTGACCCATTTCCTCAAAGCAGCCGGGAGCGCACGGAGATACCGGTCCATGACTACACGCTCCACGATCTGGGGGCCTGGCAGGGTTTCCGGCTGCACCCACTTCTTCGTAAGATGGACCAGGTCAAACATTTGGGTGCGGGGTGGCTTGTCTGTGCGGTAGGTCCATTGATGCACCTGTTGGACCCAGACGGCCATGGCGACACCCAGATCAAAATAGGCCTTTTGGGGCTCACCTGTAAAAAATGGGGCCAACAGCCCCACCCACTGCTCCTTCGGCCACCCTTTGCGGTCGGCGACTCTCTCAAAAGTTGTGAGGTACGCCTCAACATCATCCGCCGGTGTCATCTTCTGGAGATGGTAACTGGCATGCACCAGCTTCTGTTCTCCAGTAACTCCAGCAGGGCCTCCGCAAACTGTCGGTTCATCTCCTGTTGAGCCACTTCTTGTGCTGCGATAGCCTGGCGACTCTCTCAACGGCCTATGGGACTTGGCAGTTGGTTTCCCGCTGGGTTGCATTGGCTTGCAGCAAGGCCTTCAATATTTCCTCCATCTTGGAAAGTTGCCCGCTGAATTCCACCGTGTGTGGGAGATTAGGTCGTGAGGATCAACTTTCCTGAGGAAAATAGTTAGCGTGTAGGCAACTTTCTTTAAAATCTGGCGGCTTGCCAGGTTTATTGGAAAAAGGTTTGCAGGGTAAAACAAACAAAACAGAAAATAAGTCCATCCGGCGCTTAACTAAACAGTATAGCTTCCTCACTATACGGTGTGGGGCTGACCCCCGACACCCACAAAAACATAAGCCAAAATGCAAACCTTGTCTTTTAAAGTCCAAACAGACACAGAGCTCCATCAAATCCCCTCTCTGAGTTCCAGGTTAGAACTAGAGTGTGTTCTCTTCTTGGTAATTTAAGCTACCTGCTGGTGAACTTCAGTGGACCACAAACTCCGGACCGGAACCAGTACTGCCATGGTGGCTGGTAAAACCCGGACCGGACTCTATTTAATCCGGTCCACATGAACATATATGAGGCGACAGGTAGCATCCGTCTACCACTTTGCCTTGCATACCGTCACACACACACACACATATATATATATATATATATATAAAGCATCAAGTCATCATGTGTTAGAGAGGGCTGTGAAAGAAAAAGGTATTGGTAACTTGTTCATGAATATTTTGTGATTCCTGTGAATATAGTCTTTTTCTACTCACCGTAAAATCCTTTATTTGGTGTGCATTTTAGGGACACAGGTTGTCTCTCAACTACAGGTTATACTGCTGACTACAGATGTATTTGGACACTGGCAAACAAAAAAAACTGCAGGCCAGCCCAGGATAACCCCTCCTACCATGGGCGCCACCCCCACTATCCATGCATTCGGCCCTCTAATCTACATCCGGGGCACCGGACGCATGGTTTTCAATGGGGTTTTTTTTTTTGGAAGCACGTGTTTAGCGCCTGAGGCTCTAATTGGCTTCAAAAAAGAGTGGGCTCAGGGTGTTCAGCAGTACTAAGAGCATGTTCATAAACCCAGAGGTATGGGAGCTGTGTTCCTAATGCAAGAAAAGTAAAAAGCAGATCAACGGAGGGGTGGCAAACACAGCAAGTAAACACAAACAGACTCACAAATATCATGCCATGGCCCAATACAGTAAAAGTGACTGATTCTCTTGGATTACCTTTTTATATTCATTGCATTGTTAGGTCCTCTTACCTTTTATGTTCCATTAATGTTTTACACAGTGAGTGTAAGGTTCATTCATATGCCATAGGTTATCGATAGATACAGTGTCTATAAAAAAAGTCATAATTACAGCTCATTTAATAATATACAGTTCTTTTTAACATCTAAATAGAGAGATAAAATGCATACTGTATAAGGGTGCTATTTTACCTGCCAAAGCATTTGCATTTTTAACCATTAAGTCCATAGATTTACACAGAGCTGCCAGTCTGGACAGCCAGGTGAATGACACCAGTAGAGTCCTCTTCCCACCCCCAGTGTCCTGATTGGACAGTGATGGAGCAGCAGGAGACTGATGAGCATAGGTGTGCGCAGCCAATTGCATTAGGGTGTGCACCCCAAAGCCCAAACACACATGCAAGTGTATATATATATATATATATATATATATATATATATATAGTGCTGTAGGGCAATAGACAGTGTCAGTAGAGCAGTGGACGGTGTCAGTAGAACAGAGATTGGTGTCAGTATTTTATTTGTATTATTTTTTTATTGTTAAAATTATAATTTTTTTTAATTTTCATTAAAAAATTTTTATTATAATTATTTATTTTTTTTTTACAATTTTTCAGGAGCCACAGGGGCTTTGGCAAAATATCTAAACAGACCCCTGATGTCTCACTTTTGAGAGAGAGAAAGGAGGGCAGAGATTCCACAGTCCCTTTCTCTGCAGCTAAGCAGCAGGAGGAATCTGCGCATCACAGGGTACACCTGGCACACCCTGTGCGCACGCCTATGCTGATGAGGTCATCTCCCATTTTACTCTGCTCTCCACCTATAATCATGTTCCTTGTCAGCACATTTGCATTCAACTGGCCTGATTGGCTTACAGATACATTGTATCTATCAGTAACCAATGGCATATGAATGAACCTTACACTTTGTAAAACATTAATGGAACATAAAAGCCAAGATGACTTAACAATGCAATTGGCTTTCAGTGCTGCCTCTCCCTCTCCCAGTATGAGCACTGCTGTATAGGAGGTTTCAAGAGGCCAAGTTAAATTCAGGGACTTAAAATTGCTGCATCAAACAATTTTAATGGTTAATGATGATGCGCTGTATTGATTTTAGTCATTTTTTTTCTGTCTGCATTTACCTTTATCCTAAAAACTTGGTTTATAATTGAAAAGCATAGGACCAAATGATGCTAAATTGTACTTACCTGAATAGCACCTGTTCCAACCAAAACACGCAGTGGCCAATGTAGAATAGCATTACCAGCCTGTGATCATGCTGCAGAGCGCTTTGTGTGCGACGTCTTCATTTCCTCTATAGATTTGTATGATAATCATGAAATGACTTCTTTTCTCCGAGCGTTTGCTCCTATGTTAAGTGGTCTGGCTTCAAGCTAAATTGCCTTTAATACCATGTAAATGACTTGATTTGCAGTGCAGAGTGTTTTGATGCCACACAAAATGATTCGGGGCAATTTTCTTTAATGCATAAAACACAAGTGCCTGTCTTTTTTTTAGTGAACTCAACCGCCGCATGTCTGACTCAGTGTCGATTATCACTATCAATTTCAATTGTAGACGTTAACTGCCATGATAACAATTCACGGGGGTAATATGTCATAATATTGCTGCTTACATGATGGCTTCTGCCTAGATATTGATTTGTCCTAGATACTAATCTTTGTAAAATGCCTCCTCATCATTAAACTAAATTACTGCTCTGGCCTGCTGGGCCTTTAAAATAAAACTGTTTTATCTGCATATAAGCACAACATTTTCATGGGCTCTGTTTAACCAGCGTTCTGCTGAAAAATGCTGGGACTTTTGGTCCCACAGCTGATATAAAAAGGGTTTTAGAACACATTTCAGATAATTCCCCAAAAAACAGCCTTTTCTATTAACTAAAGTGGAGCTAAACTCTCTCGATGAACATTAACTATTTTAATGCCTCTAACATTAGTAAATAAATAGGGAAGTATATTGTATAAATTTGGTTTAACCTTTTTTTTACATTTCTTCAGTTGCTTCTTGGTTTCTGGCCTAGGCCCAAATGATGTCATACATCCCAGGAATCTACATTGGCTTTTTTTCTCTCATCTGGATGAAAGGAGGAGGGGCTTTCTCAGCTAAGCACACCCTTTTGCCTGTGTGCCTGAGCTAAGGGCAGATGGATTCCAAGAAGTAAATGCTACATGAATCATCTGCCTTTACTAAAGATGTCCTTGGTTAGAACTGCTAGGGGGTGCCTTTCAAAATGATTCTCAACAAAAAATAAAGCATGGAATCATGGATGGATGGGTGAGTTTGGTTTGAATATTAAAACATAATTAAATTGTGTTTTCAGTTTGTGGTGCTCAGATGCAGTTTAGTTCCGCTTTAATATTTAGCAGCATCAGAACAGTAAGGCTCCTTGTACACCGAACGTTAAAAAAAATGTTCTAAAAATGTCAGTAGCTTTGTAGTGAGTTTTTCAACTTTTATCAGCTTTCTTTTAGTGTTTTTGAGCGTTTTGCGCATGAGCGTTTTTGAGCGTTAGCGTTTTCGAGCGTCAGCGTTTTCAAGCGTCAGCGTTTTCAAGCGTTTATGAGCATTTTTGAACATTTTTAACCTTTCAGCGTTTTTTTGTGGTCAGAAGAACGACTCTTGAGCGCGATTTTAGGGCGTTCAGATAACAGCGCATCAACGCTGCTGCTGATAAATGACAATAAACATCCATGTGTGCATGGACACATAGGATAACATAGAGGGCGTTTATGGGCTGTTAAAAAAAAGGCCCAAAATCGTTTATCAGCTTCAGTGTGCATGGAGCCTAAATATTGAAATATTTGACTAAATAAATGATTGTAATACATACAGTGTGTTTACTATCTTACATGACAAAAAAATTTGCAATTGTGGATATCCAGGAAGATGATTTGATTAAAGCTAAATCCCAGGTATGGGTATTTTTGCAGAGTTACAATGGTTCCAGCTTAGATCAATGTAATTATGCATATTTCATGCCTTACCAGTCCCTACAGAAGCAGAGAATCGCTGTAGTAGGCATGTAAGCAGGTACTTCTGAAATGTTTTCTGTGCCCGCCCCGCAGTAGACAGATGGGAAAGCAGCGGTCTCCCCCCCCCCCCCCAAGGGAGGAGACAGACAGGAAGCTGGCGATCCCCCCATCCCCACGGGAGACAGACAAGAACACGGAGGTCCCCCCCCACCAGGAGACAGACGAGAAGGTGGCAATCCCCCCCCCCCCCCCGGCCGGAGATGGACAGGAAGGCAGCAACTAGAGGCCTCCTTACCGTGGGAGGCAGATGAGGAGGATCCAGGGTAGGACTGCTGCTCCTAGCTCAGACTTTGAGTCCCCGCTTCCTGATTGACCAGGAGGAGAATCAGGAAGACAAAAGTGAATATATTTATTAATATTTATTTGTTTTACTAGTAATGGCAGCGAACAGCAACTTATAGTGGGACTGTGATACTGTAACAGACATTCTGACACTAATTGACACTTTTTGGGAACCAGTGACACTAATACAATGATCAGTGCTAAAAAAAAATGCACTGTCACTGTACTAATGACACTGGCTGGGAAAGCGTTAACATCAGGGTCGATCAAAGGGTTAACTGTGTGCCTAGCTAGTGTTTCTGTGTACTATGGAAGGTGCTTTTAGTAGGGGACGACATTGTTCCCTGTCCCTGCTTTGCAGGAACACAGGATCCATGCCTTCCTTACTGACAGAATGGCAGTCTGCCTTGTTTACACAGACGAGGTGCTGGCAGCGTGCATATGTGGCTCCTACGTGGAAGAGCCAGATCACATATAAATATCCAGTGATCCGGTGCACAGCTGCCGCCCTGTAGCAGTAAAACTGCTATAGGGCGGATAGCGAGTGGTTAATGCACTTTAACAACTACATTTAGGTGTGACTACTCATGGGACACTTTAGTATGGGCATTTGAAAGACTTTTGTCAGGAATGTGTGTTGGAGCAAGCTGCTTCTGTTCTACTTTCAACTCCTTTAGTAAGAACTTAAATTGTCTGATGTTTTTATGGTTGAATATGTTTTTATTCGTAGAAAAAGTTACATCGTTACAAACAGTAAAAAGGAGTATGCAAACAAATCAGTACAGTCCCTGTCAAGTACTATGCTTTTCTGACACACCACTGTTGTCTGATGTTTTTAAAGGAGTGCATGCGGGGCATATCAGAAGAATGGGGCTTATTCAAGGGGATGAGAGTAGTTAAAGAACATACAGTACATGGGTCTAACGAGTAGAGAAGCTGTCCTAAGGAGGCTATATTGAATTTGCTAATGACTTACGTATTTGTGTCACATGCTAAATCAGCCAACCAACCAGGAAACAGGTGACATGACCGGGGTGACAGATACTCTGGTAGTGAAGCGGTGTTATGCTTGGCACCATCACTGGTGACTGGTTCCGCACATACTGGGGACAGTCTCGCTCTTGCGGCACAGAGCATCTAGGGACCTAGCCTGGAGCCACGGAAAGAGAGAGAGAGAGGTGTAGAAGGGGCCCTGGGAGAAAAACAAGCATGGGGCTATGGAGAAGTGTGTTTCCTGTATCCAATAGTAACAGACAAACATTGTCATTAGGAGTGAGGCTGGGTTGGTGGAGACCAGTACAAGTTCTGCAGCACCAGCTAAGAAATTTTGCACACCTGGGGAAAGAGTCTCTCTAACTAAAGTTTTGTCCATAGTGCAGTAGTGTCAATAGGATTGCCACCTTTTCTTCAAGCCAAACCCAAACACTTTAGCGGCTGACAGCAATTTTTAAAAAAATATAAACTATACATATATTTTGCTATTAACCACTTCAGCCCCGGAAGGATTTCACACTATAGGACCAGAGCACTTTTTGCAATTCGGCACTGCTTCGCTTTAACTGGCAATTGCGCGGTTGTGCGACGTTGTACCCAAACAAAATTTGTGTCCTTTTTTTTCCCACAAATAGAGCTTTCTTTTGATGGTATTTGATCACCTCTGCATCATTTCTGATCGCCGCTATAAATAAAAGAAGAGTGACAATTTTGCAAAAAAGAAACAATTTTTCTTACTTTTTGCTAAAATACAAATCCAAAAAAAATATAAAAAAACATTTTTTTCATCGGTTTTGGCCTCATAATTTTGGTTAAAAAAAAAAAACGCAATCGGCGTTTATTGATTGGTTTGCGCAAGAGTTGCAGCGTTTACGAACGATGAGAATTAATTTCTGGGGTTATTTTTTATTTTTTACTAGTAATGGTGGTGATCTGCGATTTTTAGCGGTACTGCGATATTGCAGCGGATGTGGCGGACCATTTTGACACTTTTTTGGGACCATTGGCATTTATACAGCAATCAGTGCTATAAAAATGCACTGATTACTGTGTAAATGCCATTGGCAGTGAAGGTGTTAACCTGGAGGGGGCGCTCTAAGGGATAATTGCGTTCCCTAGGCGTCTTCTAACTGTATGGGGGCTGGGCTGGCAGGGGGAGGGCAGTGATCACGGCTTCCATATACAGGAAGCCTGTGATCACAGCCCTTCCCCCTCTGTCAGAACAGAGATCCGTGTTTACATACACGGACCTCCATTCTGTCGCTCCGGGGGGGATCGTGGGTAGCCGGCGGCGATCGAGTCCATCCTACCCACTCCCTGCCCCCCCTGGAACATAGTGCGCACGCTCACAATACTAGTTATCGCAGTCGCCGTCAGGTGAGGGTGGTTTGCGATAACGAGCCACTCTGTCGCCATCACGCTGCGGCGGGCGGTCGGCAAGTAGTTAAATAATATTTCTAATCATATGAAGTTAATAACAAACGTCCCCCTTTACATCAGAGTTCCCCTTTTACATTTGAATCCACAGAACTCCCCTTTTAAATCTGAACTCGCAGAGTTCCCTTTTACTGTAAGGGGGGACTCTGCAAACTCTGATGTAAGGGAGAACTCTGGGGACTTTAACATAAGGGATGCTCTGGGAACCCTGATTTAAGGGGGAACACTGAGAACTCTGATGTAAGGGGGAACACTGTGGCCTCTGGTGTAAAGGGGAACTCTGATTAAGGGGTGCTCTGAGAACCCTGATTTACCTTAGTGTACTCACTCAGAGGCAGGAAAGAGAAGATTGGGAGACTTCAGTTACAGACAGGGATGGATGGTGAGCTCACTCACCCCTTGGTAGTTAGTACCTCTTGTCCAGATCTATCTGAGGCTGCTGGACTTCAAATTCCCGGCCCCCACTCTCCTTTTCTGAGGCACAGCACCAGGGATTGGAGTGTGGGCAGACACAGAGGTGTAGGGGCAGGAGGAAGAGGTGCAGATTGAGCTCTCGCCTCTCCCGTCTGTGTGTGTTTGGGGGGGGATTGTTAGTGCAGGCTTTGGGCAGTCTGAAAGAGAGTGTAACAGACACTCTCAGCTTAGACAACTGCAGCCAGCAACCCTGCTGGGAAGCCATAGGCCAGTCTGAATAATGTGTCTGGGTTTCAGGCCATCTGAAACCCGGACACATGATCCCAAACCCGGACTGTCCGGGTGAATCCCGGACAGGTGGCTACCCTAAGTGTCAACAGTGTGAGAAGTATGGCCAGAGAGGTGATTACAAAGTGTTAACTGTGCAAGTTGTTTGGCTTGCTTCTAAGCTTGGAATGCCTCCTTAACCACTTCCCGACCGCCGTATGCAAAATGACGGCCGGGAAGTGGCTTAGTTATCCTGACTGGACGTCATATGACGTCCTCAGGATAACAAGCCGCCGTGCGCCCGGGGGGGCACACATCGCGGCGATCGGTGGTGTGGGAGGTCAGTCTGACCCCCCGCAATACCAATCTCGGTAAAGTGCTTCCATCCGAAGCACTTTACCATGTGATCAGCCGTGACCAATCACGGCTGGTCACAGTGTAACACAGGAAAGCAGTTTATCGGCTTTCCTGTACTCAGGTCTGCAGACCTGAGGAGTGGACAGCCGATCGGCTGCTCTCCTGACAGGGAGGGTTTGTGCTGATGATTTATCAGCACAGCCCTCCCCCACCAGGGACCCGTCCGAGGGACCACCAGATCACACCGCTAGGCTCCCTCCCGACACGACTATTTAGTAGTCGTGTTTGGGAGGGACAGTCCTCTCGTCGGCTAGCCGACAGGTGAGGAGTCCAGACGTCTGGACTCATGTCCTTTCGGCTATTTGACGAAAGGACACAATGTGACACTGGTCGGCACTAACCAGTGCCGACTAGTGTACCATTTCACGAAGCCTACCTTCGTGAAATGGCTCTAGCCATAATGCCCCCCAGTCTGACTGGAGGGTGTGGTGGCTAGCGGCGCTACACACGGGGGGGCCCGCGTGCCGCCGAACAATAGGACTCCTGC
>BLSH010164692.1:1023203-1046370 GCA_018402905.1 Glandirana rugosa | reverse complement strand
AGCAGTGTCCGTCAGTGCTGCATATCAGTGTCCGTCAGTGCTGTATATCAGTGCCACCTATCAGTACCCGTCAGTGCTGCTTATCAGTGCCGCCTAACAGTGCTCATCATTGCTGCATATAAGTGCCTCATCATCAGTGCCACCTCATCAGTGCTGCCTCATCAGTGCCAATCAGTACTGCCACATCAGTGCCCGTCAGTGTAGCCTCATCAGTGCCCACCAGTGATGGAGAAAATTTACTTATTTACAAAGTTTTGTGACAAAAATAGAGAATTTTTTTTTTCAAAATTTTCGGTCTTTTTTTATTTGTAGCGCAAAAAATAAAAACCGCAGGGGTGATCAAATACCACCAAAAGAAAGCTCTATTTGTGGGAACAAAATGATAAAAAAATCTGTTTGGGTACAGCGTCGCACGACCGCGCAATTGTCATTCAAAGCGCAGCAGCACTGAAAACTGAAAATTGGTCTGGTAGTAAAGTGTTCTAAGTGCATAGTATTGAAGTGGTTAATGCTGAATTCACATGACCACAGCTTCTGTCTACCATGCAGGCATTAGCAAGCGCTATTTCCCAGTGTCCCCTGCTTGGTGCATCAAGTCTCGTTCAAAGGTGCTACTACTACGGTGTCCTCTAGGTATCATGCCATGGAGTTGCCCTGCTGCATAGTAACTATAAAGGAGTCGCCTGTTGATTAAGGCTGCCATTCAGAAAATGCATTGAATTTTTCATAACCAAAACAAGGCATTCTCTGATTGGACAAGGGGGAGGTTGTGAAGTTATCACCCCACCTCACAATCAGAGAAGGCTTTACATTGATTGAGAAAAATGAAAAACGTCTTTTGAATAGTGCCCATGCTAAGTGAGTGACCCCTTGTGATTATTATGCAGTAGGCTAGCTGATGGGCACAGATCTCCGAAGACAGGGAGGATCATGTAGCAGAAGTGACTACTACAGTGATTCTCCCCTTCCACAGAGATTGACCAGGAATGGAATGTGCATAGTATGCCAATAAAAAATTCCTGGAATTCAGCTATGATCTGGAGTGTGTGTATTATATCTGGCTGTGCAGTGTGAAAAATGTGCTGACTAACATGATTGGCTGACCAGAATTAAAATCCTTAGGTATGTAAAGCAGTAACTGTGTGTATTTTCATTTGTTTATTTGTGCGCCAGGAGTTTCACTCAACCACTTTAATACTAGCCTGTACATACTCCTTCATTACCAGGTCTTTTTTCAATATTCTACGTTGTGATAGTTTGAATGACAACTACCTGGTCATGCAACATTGTACCCAAATTTAATTTTACTTATTTTTTTTAGACAGAGCTTTCTTTTGGTTGCATTATTTGGTGATTTATTTTATTTTTAACATATCAATAAGTTGCTGAGCAAAGTGACAGTGTCCCTGCAAGGAGCTCTGACTCCCTTATATTCATCTTAAATGTGCTCCCTCACTACTCCTTCATTTGTTGCAGCCAGCAGTAAATTCAGTGTGATCGGCAACAAGGGGGAACAGTGACATCACTTTGTTGGTCATGTGACAATGAGGCCTGGCCTGAGCACTGTCCGAGGGAATGAGGTCACATGATCCCCAACAGCCAGAAGCATGGGTAGTGTAGCTAGCTGCAATGAAGGAAGGAGTGGTGGTGGAGTGCTGGTATGGTAAGTATAATTGGGTTGGGGGGATTAAGCATTGCAGAGACAGTTTGACTTTTCCCTGCATTGGCAACGTGACAGTGACCACATTCTAACCAGGTATGGAGAAAAAAGTAGCAGAATATCATTGCAGCCTGATTTGGAATAAATCTGTTGGAAAAATCAGACAGCTTCCTTAGTTCTATATAAGTGCTGTAGAAATAAGCGTGTGCCACATGCACTATATTTTCAAAAGTATTGGGACACCTGGCTTTACATTAACTTTAATGGCATCCCAGTCTTAGTCCGTAGGGTTCAATATTGTGTTGGCCTACACTGTGCAGCTATAACAGCTTCAGCTGTTCACAAGGTTTAGGAGTGTCTATGGGAATGTTTGACCGTTCTTCCAGAAGAGCATTTGTGAGGTCAGGCACTGATGTTGAACGAAAAGGCCTAGCTTACAGTGTCCGCTTGAATTCATCCCAAAGGTGTTCTATTGGGTTGAGGTCAGGACTCAGTTCAGGCCAGTCATGTTCCTCCACCCCAAACTCGCTCATCCATGTCTTTATGGACCTTGCTTTGTGCACTGGTCCAAATTATTTGGTGGAAGGGGGATTATGATGTGGGGTTGCTTTTCAGAGGTTGGGCTTGGCCCCTTAGTTCTAATGAAGGGGACTCTTAAAGCGGTTGTATAATTATAAGAAAAATAAACAAAACGGTAAGGCAAAGGCATAATGAGCTAGTATGCACCTCATACTAGCTCATTATGAAATACCTCAGAACGAAGTTTTGATGGGTCCGCCCGGTCCCCGCAGAGGGAGCTGACATTTTCCCTCGGGGGATCCTTACGGGTTCGTGGCTCCAGCACTGTGAGTGGCCGGAGCCGCGAGACGTCAATCCTGCGCATGTGCGCTGGAGCCCATCTTTCCAGCAAGGTTTTCAGGAAGGTGCCGGGACGTCGCTGGGACATCACTGCGCATGCGCCGTGATGTCAGCGGCTGCATGCAGGGCAAATATCTCCTAAACCATACAGGTTTAGGAGATATTCATTTTACCTACAGGTATGCCTTATTATAGGCTTACCTGTAGGTAAAAAAACACAAATTAGGGTATACAACTGCTTTAAGGCATTAGCATACCAAGACATTTTGGACAATTTCATGCTCCCAACTCTGTGGGAACAGTTTGGGGATGGCCCCTTCCTGTTCCAACATGACTGCACACCAGTGCACAAAGCAAGGTCCATAAAGACATGGATGAACGAGTTTGGGGTGGCGAAACTTGACTGGTCTGCACAGAGTCCTGACCTCAACCCGATAGAACACCCTTGGGATGAATTAGAGCGGAGACTGCAAGCCAGGTCTTCTCATCCACATCAGTGCCTGACCTCACAAATGCGCTTCTGGAAGAATGGTCAAACATTCCCATAGACACACTACTAAACCTTGTGGACAGCCTTCCCAGAAGAGTGAGTTGAAGCTGTTATAGCTGAAAAGGGTGGGCCAACTCAATAATGAACCCTACAGATTAAGACTGGGATGCCAATGAAGCTCATGTGCGTATAAAGGCGGGTGTCTTATTACTTTTGGTAATATAGTGCATATCCATTGGGCAAGGGCATAACTATAATTCATGGGGCTCCATAGCAAAATTTTGATGGGACCCCCAGTGACTTCTATCTGTGTCACCTGGCAGTGCCAATTGAGACAATCATGTAAATGATTTTAACATTTATGCTTAAAGTTCACCTTTCTGCAAAAAATAATAAATGCACATATTTTTGTAAGAAAAAAATGTGCATTTATTATTCCTTGCACAGGGTTCTGCAGAGCATTGCACCTGCAATCAGTGCATTTGGGGTACAATGTCAGGCTCCTACAGACGTGTTCTCCAGAAACCTGGAGAACACGTCTGTATGGGCTCTCTATAAGAGAGTGTAGCCCTGTTATAGGGGGGGTCATATGAAGGTGCCCTCTCCACACAGACTATGGCACTAACCTGCAGGCAACCAAATGAGCCAGAGCCTTCGCTAAAGGCAGAGTGGACTATGAATATATAATTGGCAGTGCCTCCACCTAGAACAGGGCTCCAGGGATCCCTTTCTAGTACAATAACTAGTAACTCACCCAAAATAATTGGCAGCGATAGTACTAATACACACAGCATAGATTTCTAAGAGTAAAGATATGCAGACATACCAGCAGGTGATTAGTGTAACTTTATATATAATAAAGTGATGGCATTACATACAACCACCACAATAACAAGAATAATGTACATATGTCTTAGAGGAACAGTATATATATATATCTATATATCTGGATATATAACTAAAGGCCTTTAACACCAATACCTCCAATTAGGAACTGTGGCACAGTTCAGTTGCAGGGGCCCCTGATGAGCTGACTTGCAAAGCATAACACAATCCGGCTTGAGGGGACAAACGCTGACACCTTTGTGGAGCGGTGGCTTCCTGGGGATGCTTGTACAGATGAACACACCGATGGCGGGGAAGTCTGGAACGTGCCACCTGCAAGGCAAATCAGGCCCATCTAGCCTATCTCTTGGTCCCTAACCTGACTATAGGCGATCAATGCTACCGGACCGCTAACTATCTAAGTGGCCGTCGGAAGCCTAACCTGTCGCTACCCTGAGCTGTTTACCGTTCCCTAGGCTAATACTAGCTAGGAACCCCTCAGACCAAAAAGGGACACTGTTGCTTTAAATCAGGGGTTCTCAAAACTATGGCCCTCCAGTTGTTCAGGAACTACAATTCCCATCATGCCTAGTCATGTCTGTGAATGTCAGAGTTTTACAATGCCTCATGGGACTTGTAGTTCCTCAGCAGCTGGAGGGCCATAGTTTGAATATCCCTGCTTTAAATAATGAAGTGGCATATATACACTTCAACACAAACTAGTCAAATGAGTTATACTCAAATGAGCTTTGCTCTCACACACTTGAGAATAGCCCAAGTTTATTGCAGTATGCAAATAAAAAGTAAATCAGAGCAGCCTCTAACACAGGGATATGCAGATACAGTAGCACTGATTCCCACACAGGAGTGCTTACACAGGAGTAACAGAAATATAACAGTGAGCTAAACAAGGCAGTAACACCTGCCTATATTGTATTGTCCATTTTTAGCCTGGAAGGAGATATTACAAAATCAGTCTGCAGCATCTCTTGCTGCATAGCATGTGTCTGGTCTCTCTCCACATATATAGCCTTGGGGGATTTCTTGACCTTTTTTAGCAGGGGCAGGAAACAATCTCTTAACAGGAAGAATCTGTTTTTAATAAAAACTATATGGTAGGCACCAGGCATTAATGTAAATAAACTCACAGTGTACAAAAGAACACTTCCCTACAAGAGCTAAAGGGCATGTCAGTGGACTGCGAGGGCACTCATCAGCACCCTTGTAGACCATTGAGAACTAAAAGCCATCTGCCGCAGTGGAATTTGGGGCTTGTAGTTCTCTCATTTGCAGACTTCTGTGAATTAATGACATGGCTGTGTGGGGGTGCCACTGTTTTCAAACGTCGCAGTGGCTACAAGGGAAAGGAACCCCAGCCCCCTGTCACAGGGAGAGGGGAGATCAGGGGTGTGGGGAGAGGTGCTGGAGCATGTTACACATCCTTTAAATGAAGGACAGCCATATAGCTGATAGCATAGTCAATACACTGTTTTAGGGACCAGTACAGTGGATAGAGGTTGGCAGACAAGAACAGCAGTGCAGGAAACTAACTTAAAATGTTCATACCTACCATAACTTACCAGCATCAACTGATCTTTTTAGTATACAAGATCCTAGGATTTTGGTGTAAATCCTGAGGCCTTTCACCATCACAGCCAGAATGGACTGAACATTGGGGTTTAGTTTTAAGTAAAAAAAATGAAAATGTATATTATTTTCTTTTATATATATATATATATGTTTAATGTTCCTATGCACAATTCTTCTATAAGCTGAACACAAACTTTGACTTTTTTTTTTTTGCATACTTACAAACCTGAAGTGTCTTAACCATTCCGAGATTTGTTAGCCTCAGGAACATTGTGTTAGACATACAGGGTTAATTTCAGAGTGACAGTCAAGATTACTAGAAGCTCTGAAGGCAATACATCTACTCACAGATAGATAGAAGCAAGATGTGACTAATGACAGCTCAGGATTAGCCTTATTGATACAGTACTGGATCTGTGTTTATCTTTATTTGCACATTGATTTTCACCTCCCTAATAGGGTCCCCTCCCAACCCCGGGCCCCATAGCAGCTTCTGGGCTGCTATGGCCATATACAGTGCAGATATACATTATGTATGAAATTGGGATTCCTGAGGGTCTTTTGCTAGTGATACATTCAGAAGCCCTGATACACTAGGCTCTCAATATTGTTTCATTCTAAAACCACCTTTATTTTCACAATAATAATATCTTCAGCAAAATGTTGCTTTCAATAAATGTTTAGGGTATAAATGTGTTATCTTAACATGCAATTGAAGAATTCTTGATGAAAATGGCAATATGATTGATTCAAGTATTAGAGCCCTTTCTGTTATTTTGATATACCCTTAATTGCCGGTTTGTGCAGCGGTTAAATAAAATAATCTATAGTCATTGAAACTCAATGTGCATCCTTAGTGGAAGTGTGGCTGACAGAGAAGCACTGAAGCAATTTAATAGGAGGATGGAATTTCTATCTGTGACTCATCTTTTTCATAATTCTTTCTGAGCTGGGTTTAATATAAATTCCAGCCCCTTCACCAAGGTGACTGGCAGCTTTAAAAAGTCCATTCTAGATCTCAGCCTGAAAATTGTCTGCCTGTTACCTGGATTTCTCAGTCAACCATTGTATTTTTAGGTTACGTAAAGTGAGAGGTAAAAAGATGGAGTGCATGCTTCTGTATCATTATTTAAAGCGGTAATAAACCCTAAAATCTGTTTTTACCTACAGGTAAGCCTATAATAAGGCTTACCTGTAGGTAAAAAAAATATCTCCTAAACCATATTTGCCCTGCATGCAGCCGCTGACATTAGCGGCGCATGCGCTCTGACGATCTGGCCGAGGCGGCCGGCAACTCAGAGCTGGCTGCCGGAGCGAAGAGCTCCCGCGCGCATGCACGGGAGTGACGTCACGCGGCTCCGGCCACTCACAGCGCCGGAACCGCGTACCCGGAAGAAAGAAGAGGACAAACATGTCAGCGTCCTTAGCGCTGACCGACTCGGGCATCGGGGGCCTCGTTCTAAGGTAAGTATTTCATAATGTGTTAGTATGCGATGCATACTAACATATTATGCTATTGTCTTGCAGGATTTTTTTTTATCAGCGGGTTTACTACCGCTTTAATACATTTATTGTGGTCATGGGAATAACTACAACCATGCGCAGACTATGCAACTGGCATGGTGCTCAGCAGCACTGGGGGACCAAATATGGTTTAATCACATAATAGAGTAAGTTGTAATATTATATGAGAAGTCATTTTGGATAACATTATAATATGGTTAATATGTTGCATTTTTTTTTTTTTTTTTTTGCTAAATAGCACTAATATTAATATTATCAATGCTAATAATATGGAAGGGTAAAAAACTTGGGTCCCCATCATATATAGTTATGTCCCTGACCAGACATGCGCACAGGACACATGCATAGACATTTAACTGCTTTAATGAAATGGGTAATGAGTATGACTGGTTCTTCTTTACCACTTGAGCCTATAATACCTCTCTAATAACTGGACACTTTTCAGTCTCCAGAGCTGTGATATTCTGACTAACAATTACGCCATCATGCACCACTGTTAAATCATATTTGAGAGAAATGGAGCTTTCATTTGTGTTATATAGTAACCATTGTTTTTATATACCGTATATATATATATATATATATATATATACAATAAACAAGAAAAAGACCACAAATTGTGAATAAAAACGGTTTTCTTGTCAATAAAACCCTAACAAAGGTTTCCCCACTCTAAAAAAAAGAGTTTCTGTTTTATTGGCATTTTATCACATAGAAATTTACATTTATTTATGCTGCCATGATCCCATTCCTATGTAGCCAGGTGTTTGGCTAGAGACAGAGAGTGATTCAGTACAGCGTGCTGCAGTGATCTCTATGCTTCCAATGGACTTCAGCTGAATGGGTTAACAGTATCTTGCCTCCATCCTCCAAGCAGGGCCGGCGCCACCATAAGGCCGGCCAAGCGGCCGCCTTAGGGCGCCAGGAGAGGGGGGGGCGCCAAATCCAGCGGTTCACAAGACATCTTATGCTGGCTCTGCTATCACTCAGCTCTCAACGGCAGACACGGCGTGTACGGTGACACAGGCAGCACAGCTGCTGCCTCCACACTTCCATCCGCTCTCCGGCCCCTCCTCCTGCTCCCTTCTGTCAGATGCCATGGCCTTCGTTTTTGTTACACTCTCTTCACTTTCTCCAGCCCGCCCTATGAGCAATCCCCTCCCACCTCCAGTCCAGCACACAGACAAATCACCGCTCAGCTGGAGGTAGGTGAGATGAGAGAGAGCCCGGGAGAAGCCGAGTCTGACCAGGGGGAGGAGCTTAGTCAGACCAGCGGGCGGGTCCAGCGAGCACAGGATCAGGCATGGCATGGATGAGGCTCCTCAGTGGAAGGTAGGACATTGCCAATGACTTGGGTTTCTCATCCTCACTGTTCTGATTATAGAGCCTGCTACATGTACATCAAGGGGACCCTGCAGAGGTGAACAGAAATGTGCACTTATGTATGTGCCCTGATGTATGTGTCCCATGTGCCCCATATGCCCTGATGTATGCTCCCTGGTGTGTCCAATGTGCCCTGATGTATGTGCCCCATGTGCCCTGATTTGCTGTGCCCTGATGTGCTGTGCGGTGTGCCCTGGTGTGCGCTGTACCGTGATGTGCAATGTACCCTGGTGTGCCCTGATGTGCGCTGTACCCTGATGTGCAATGTACCCTGGTGTGCGGTGTGCCCTGATGTGCGCTGTACCCTGCTGTGCCCTGATGTGCAATGTACCCTGGTGTGCGGTGTGCCCTGATGTGCTCTGTACCCTGATGTGCAATGTACCCTGATGTGAAATGTACCCTGGTGTGCGTTGTGCCCCGATGTGCGATGTACCCTGGTGTGCGGTGTGCCCTGATGTGCGCTGTACCCTGATGTGCGGAGCTGCTGTCTGCTGTTGGTGGGGGGGGGGGGGTGGGGGGGCACCAAAATGCACCTTCGCCTGTGTACACAAAAATCCTTGCACCGGCCCTGCCTCCAAGGAGAGCTGACAAGTTGAAGGAGCTCAAGAGACTTGATGGTTGGCAGCATTGATTCATGGGAGATAAAGTTCAAGAAATAAACTTTACTATGACAATCTATGGACAATTGGACTACATTTCCCAATGTGAGTCGGGTATAAAGAGAGAGAGAGAGAGAGAGATGTATTTTTCACGGGCTGAATACCGAGAGGACTCTATTTTTGCTGCGAGGAGACTGAGGTGTGAATGTCGCTGCTCCTGCGTGCACACCAAGCTGCCATAACCATTTGGTTGTGTGCTGAGGTCCGGAGTCGCTCCAGGCAAATCCATGAGTGAGCTCACATCTGAACAGTGAGACAGACCCATGTTGCTGCATTGCTGGGACTGTTGAAAGGACACTGCTGCTATCAGATGCTAAGCACATAGAGACTGACCATCTAACTAGCAGCATTGTTTACTGGGACTGTACAGTACAGTATGTGCTTAGGTCAAATTTAAGGTTTTGGCAAACTCTTGCAGGCTGCAGAGATGCTGTTAGCAGAGAGAAGGATGCATTACAGGGGACTGCCAACCTTTTATCCATGGCCTCATCTAAAGACTGGGACCTCTCATCCACTGGGACTGCCAGATGACTGGGTCAACAGCCAGAGAACCCCATTTCTAAGCCAGTGGAAATCTCTAAGAGCTTATTTCACAGAACAGAGTAAGCTGCAAAAAAAGCCTCCCTTGACACAAAGGAAATGGAGAATTGTGCTTGTGAAACAATGGAAATACCAGATAATACCGAGGTAATCTAACCCTTTGGGGAGCCATTTCAGAATGAACTGTGGGATTTATGAGCCCACTCTTAAAACTTCTCCCCATCTCTCTGTCTGTGCAAGGGCATGGCTTGCTGAGGGTGTGTAAGCCTGTTATACCCAAAGGGAAATGTTCAGCCAACTGGAAGGGTTGTAGGCACAAGCCATAACACCTAAGGGCCAGTCACCCCTGTGATCAAGTGTCCCCAAATACTTGTAGCCTGTGCTGAGGTTGCTGCTCTGTGTGCTGTGGCAGAGTAGCCAAACTGCTGAATGGTTCTTCTGAGCTGCATTAGCTTGAAAATACATGTTGCTGTGTGCCAGAAACCACTAAAGTGGCACTCATCATGTATGTACGTGGCACCAGTCTATCCATTCTGTATGCTACTACTGCAATATAGCACTCCACTAGAGAGAAAAACATCTTGGCAGCCCAATACACAAGTGAACTGTAGGGGAATACTGCCATCTGTAAATTTGTCCTCTATGTGGAGTCTGCCAGGTCCTAAGGTGTCCTGTGTCCTAATCCTCTCTCCCAGGACTGTTGAGCAAGAGTTGCAAAACTCAATTTCTTGCATCAAAAAGTGACTGGTGCCCACCTGTTTACATTGCTCCACTATTTTGGAGGACCATGAGGTGAAATTCTAGCACACCCTAACTCTGTGATACCCCATATGCTCTGGAGTTTACTACAATTGGTAAAAGGAAAATTGTGCTTTGTATATATTGCTTTATTATTTGGACAAAAGTATCCAGTGTATATTGGTTTGACCTCCCATTTGCACATGTCAGAATCATATTATTTCTGGGTTCTAATGTCTGCATAATGTTGCTTGATTCCCTTTAACTTTAATGCTAAATTCTTCTTAACACGCTGACATAACGAGTGACGATTTCCTAGAGAGTGCAGCTTTGATTATACTGTGTGATCTCCCGATCAATAAAACTAATTTCTGCAGTGTGGGCTCTATTCTGATAAGTGCTAAGTGTTTAAGCGGCTCTATAAGCAGCAATCATTTTTAAGTGGAATTTGAAAAGTACAAAAAAATAAGGATAACTGCAACAGTCCCAATAGGTAAATTATATCAGTTGTCATTTAAAATGTAGAATTACATTTTTTGTTACAGTATATACTAGAGGCAATGCATGAATGCATTTAAAGGGCAGAATCGTGTAAATTAGAAACACCCTTTGGTTCACTTTCTGTACCTATACCTTAAGAAGTCACCGAAAAATGTTATTCAGTTAGTATAATCACATGAAATCTATTCTTAAGCTGAACTGTTATGGGCTAACCCAACACAGTAATCATGTTTTCAATGGAAATGCCAGCTTTATAAGCTGATGGGTGGGAGGACAGGGTCAGATTTCAAAATGGGTGTCACATAGGATATGCCAAATTGGCAGATTTCTAAGCTCTGAATGGTTTTGTCATCCCTTTAAAGCCCTGCTGCCCAACTTGTGGCCCTTGGGGACCCTTGTCTGTTTTATTTTGCCAAGGTGCTTGCTAAGGCATGTGAATGTAAAATATTCTTTAGACTGGATTGTAGCATTTGAATGACTTGTGTAATTTTTTCTTGTTCCCAGTTTCCTTCTGTGCTACCTGTTCCTTTTCACTTTCTATGTCTTCCCTCTTTTATAATGGACCTGACCTTGTGGAGAAAAAAAATTTGAAAGCATTGACTTGTAAAGGGCTGAAATATCTGTGATCTTTAGCAGTCTCGTATACAGAGATCAGTCCTAACTTTAGGACTACCCACCTAATGTTGAGCAGGTCCCCCTTTTGCTGCCAAAACAGCCCTGACCCATCAAGGCAT
Source organism: Glandirana rugosa (assembly GCA_018402905.1). NCBI lineage: Eukaryota > Metazoa > Chordata > Amphibia > Anura > Ranidae > Glandirana > Glandirana rugosa. The sequence goes on along the minus strand of BLSH010164692.1, from coordinate 1,034,868 downwards.
GGACGCCACTAGAACTCTGAAGGTATGCTTTGGTATCTGGCAAAAACCCGTCAGTAGCAGATCCTTTAAGTCCTGACGCTACATGTTGATTGCCACTTTAAGCAAGTGGCTAGTAGGCTTTCAACAAGCTTCAAAAAGTGCTGAAGCCTGCAGCAGCTTATTTAAAGTGGCCACCAGCACTCCCGTTAGGATTTATGTTCAGCATTTACAAATTGGAGCTGAATGGTACTTTAAAAGCTTCAACAAAGCTTGCTGAAAGCTCTACAAACACTTTGTCAAAGCTTGCTGTTCACACCGATCTTGTACAAGCTGAAGCCCATGTGTAACAGGCCTTAGATCTCCTGTAAGTAAGGGATCCTACTGCTCAGGCAAGTGAGCACAAGGGAGGGGCGAACGGTTCGGCCCAAGCATGAGCTCGGGCCGAACATTTGCCTGTTTGGCCATTTGCCGAACACCCAAATTTGCATTGCCCAATCAGGACACAGTGTAAGCTGGTTGTTAAGGAACGGGGCGGGGAACCTGGCTGCGGTGCCCTTAACAACCGATGAGTCATCAGGTGTCAATGGGTTTGCCCAATGACAGCTGAATAAAAAAAATGTAAAAAGTGCCATAAAAGGGGTTTATAAAAAGTAATTGGCCATGAAAGAGATAAGGGGGTCTGGGTACTGCTCTGGGGTACATATATAAAAAGAAAACAAACAAACAATAGTTTTTTCAGGAGCAGTGATTTTAATGATGCTTAAAGTGAAACAATAAAAATGAAAAATTCCTTTAACCACTTCGTATCCGCACTATAGCCAAATCACGGCTACAGCGCAGATCTACATTGCCGGGAGGACGTCTATTGACCATACTCCGGATCAAACAGGACTTAGCACAATTTGTCAAAGGGGTACATGTGAAGAGAGGAACACGCCCCACATAGTGTAGTAATAAAAAAGTAGTTTTTATTAAAAACCGATACACAGGAACAAAAAATAAAGGCCGGCATAAAAATGTATAAAATTATGTAAATCACTGCAATAGGCACACGGTCCTCACCCATGAGTGAGGACCGTGTGCCTATCGCAGTGATTTACATAATTACAAGTACCCCTTTGACCAACTGTGCTAAGTCCTGTTTGATCCGGAGTACGGTGGAGGGGTCTCCTAGCGGAAGAGGAGTCTACCATCACTATTGTGGAGGATCCTACCATCACTGATTGTGGAAGTGTCCACCCAAGCCTAATTGGTCCACTGGTCATATGGCCACGTGTACCCACCTTTTCCGGTAAGAGTCCATCTTATTCTATGTATAATGGAGGAGATATTGATCCCGGATTTGCATTGATCACCTTATCCATTGGGATTGGAGATTCTGGTGTTCACTGTTATTGTAAACACGTTTTTTGGACTTAGTTTCACTCTATTAATGTTTAAAATGGCACAGTAACCGTTTGGACTACTTTGGACTTGATTCTATGTATGAGTGTTTCACAGCACTACGGCCTATCATTACAAACCATTAATTATCACAAGAATTAATTTGTGCTGTAATTTACGTTGGGTTTTGCTTTTGGCACTTCACTTTTGTTCACATATCATTTTTAGCGCAACATTGTATTTTAATTTGCATTATGGTCTAATGCTGTGTCTGCTGCTGCTGTATACCATTTGCGCAATATTTAATATTTTTCTTTGTTTGTTTAGGGTCGTTGTCCTGCTGGAAGGTGGACCTATGCCCCAGTCTCAAGTCTTTTGCAGACTCTAACAGGTTTTCTTGTTTCAACATGATGCTGCCTCCACTATGCTTCACGGTGGGGATGGTGTGTTCAGCGTGATGTGCAGTGTTAGTTTTCCGCCACACATAGCGTTTTGCTTTTCAATTTTGGTCTCATCTGACCAGAGCACCTTCTTCCTCGTCTTTGCTGTGTCCCTCACATGGCTTCTCGCAAGCTGCAAACGAGACTTCTTATGGCTTTCTTTCAGCAATGGCTTTCTTCTTGCCACTCTTCCATAAAGGCCAGATTTGTGGAGTGCACAACTAATAGTTGTCCTGTGGACAGATTCTCCCACCTCAGCTGTGGATCTCTGCAGCTCCTCCAGAGTTACCATGGTCCTCTTGGCTCCTTCTCTGATTTATGCTCTCCTTGCCCGGTCTGTCAGTTTCGGTGGACTGCCATGTCTTGGTAGGTTTGCAGTTAGGCCATACTATTTCCATTTTCAAATGATGGATTGAACAGTGTTCCATGAGATGTTCAAAGTTTGGGATAATTTTTTATAACCTAACCCTGCTTTAAACTTCTCCACAACTTTATCCCTGACCTGTCTGGTGTTTTCCTTGGCCTTCGTGGTGCTGTTTGTTCACTAAGGTTCTCTAACAAACCTCTGAGAGCTTCACAGAACAGCTTTATTTATACTGAGATTAAATTGCACACAGATGGACTCTATTTGCTAATTTGGTTGATTTCTGAAGGTAATTGGTTCCTCTAGATTTTAGAGTATCAGAATAAAGGGGGCTGAATACAAATGCACTCCACACTTTTCAGATATTTATTTGTAAAAAATTTGGAAAACCATTTTCCTTCCACTTCACAATTATGTGCCACTTTGTGTTGGTCTCTCACATAAAATCCCAATAAAATATATTTAAATTTTTGGTTGTAACATGACAAAATGTGGAAAATTTCAAGAGCTATGAATACTTTTTCAAGGCACTGTATATATACACCGACTTTCAAATGCCATTGTAACGTGATAATAAATGTTATTCACTTACCTTGTCAGTGATCATAACGTTATGGCTGATCAATGCAATATATCCATTTATTTTTGTTGTATATGTCCTGTTAGCAAGAGTTCCCTTTTACTTTCTGAAGACACAACAGAAAGTGAGAGGAAATTTCTGGAAAGTGAAGAGAATTCCTATTTTAGACAGCTGTCTCGGGATTTACTCTCACCTCTTCTATTACGACAACTGTGAAATTTTGGAATTGCTATCACTCACTTAAGGGTTTTGGATCTTCCCTGCTCTATTTTAAAAAAATGTTTTTGCTATACATACACTGTATACCGCTGTACAACACACAAAGATGGGCAGATCACAATACGAGGTGTGTCTAAAAAGTTTGGTGAATGGTATCTGAAAACAGAAGACACAAACATATCACCTCTTGGCCTTCAAAATAATCGCCATCCTCTTGGCCTTCAAAATAATCGCCACCCTCTTGGCCTTCAAAATAATCGCCATCCTCTTGGCCTTCAAAATAATCGCCATCTTCTTGGCCTTCAAAATAATCGCCATCCTCTTGGCCTTCAAAATAATCGCAATCCTCTTGGCCTTCAAAATAATCGCCGTCCTCTTGGCCTTCAAAATAATCGCCATCCTTAACAACACACTTTTGGCAACATTCATAAAGCTTCTGGAAACTGTCAGCGAAGGCCTCTTTAGGAATCGATCACAGAACTGCTGTCATACATTCTTGGATTGCCACCATGTCCTCAAAACATGTGCCTTTCATGACACTTTTCAGGTGGGGAAACAGAAAGAAGTCACGGGAAAGATGGTGAATGCCATTCCATCGATTGCTGTTTGAATTCTGGATCAAACTGGTAGCACCAGGTCTCATCCTCTGTGACAATGGTTCACAGAAAGGATGTATCCTGGTCACACATGGTCATGAAATCTCTATAGGTTACCAGCCGTTTTGCTTTCTCTTCATCTGTCGGCTTGTGTGGCACAAAACAGCAACAGATCTTCTGCTTACCCAAAGCTTGAAAGACCATGGTGTGCACCTTGCTAATGCCCAATTCCTCCGCCATCAATCAGAGTCAGTGGCCGATCTTGTGAAAACATTTGTCGCACTCGTTTGATCATGTCTGGGGTTCTGCTTGTCGACGGCCGACCCAAACGTGGCTCATACTTAGTCATTTACTTCCCGCCACAAAATCGTTTGAACCAGTCACAATCACATTTTCTGCTCACAGCTTTCATCTTGTACACTTGCACCAACATTTCATGCGTCTGCGTCGCCATTTACCCCAATTTGTACTTGATGTTCACTTGTTGCTCCATGGCCCTACTGTACCTCTCACACTAACTACATTCGACCCGGACTGTCACATGTAATCCACGCTAGGTGCTGCTTCCCAGCGTCACTCTGGATAGCCATGTGCATGCGCGCGCACCTGGCTCATGTTGCCATTGAGATATCGGACCATTCACCAAACGTTTTAGAAACACCTCATATATTGCTTTACAGACATTTTCACAGGTAAAACATGTAACTTTGTATGTAGCTGTTTGGATGTGGTTTCCATCTGAAGCTCAACTTTTATTTTGGATAAGTGGGGGAGTTAAAGAACATGTGCCCGGTTTTCCTGCTGTGTCCCCACTGGGGAGATCCGCCTTTCTCTTCCTGTCTCAGGAACAGGAGATTCGGAAAAATGTTCCCAATGGTGTCACAGATAGAAATTTAAAAGCTGAATTCCAGTCTTTCTTTAGTCCTGTACAGTCGTACAGGCCTCTCTCCTCTACTGAAATGGCTTACTCTGATTTCACTGCACACTGTGAGCTTTCATGGTGTGCATCAGAAGCTGCAGCAAGTCAGAGAGAACAAGCCTTATTTCCTGGCTTAAAGACATGGATGAGTGAGTTTGGGGTGGAGGAACTTGACTGCTCTGAACAGAGTCCTGACCTCAATCTAATAGAACACCTTTTGGATGAATTAGAGCGGAGACTGAGAGTCAGGCCTTCTCATCCAACATCAGTGCCTGACCTCACAAATGCCCTTCTGAAAGAATGGTCAAACATCCCCATAGACACTCCTAAACCTTGTGGACAGCCTTCTCAGAAGAGTTGAAGCTGATATAACTGCAAAGGGTGGGCCAACTCAATATTGAACCCTACGAACTAAGACTGGGATGACATTAACCACTTGCCAACCGCCGACCGGCGTCTGATGGCGACAAAGTGGCTCGATATCGCAAACCGCCGTCATATGACGGCATGACGGCGGCTGCGATATCCCGCACTGTGAGCGCGCTCACTGTGTTCGGGGGGGGGCAGGGAGCGGGTGGGGCGGACTCGATCACCGCCGGCTACCCACGATGGCCCCCCCGCAGTGAAAGAACGGAGGTCCGTGTAAGTAAACACGGATCTCCGTTCTGTTAGAGGGGGAAGGGTTGTGATCACAGGCTTCCTGTATATGGAAGCCGTGATCGCTCCCTTCCCCCAGCCAGGCCAGCCCACATACAGTTAGAACACGCCTAGGGAACACAGATAACCCTTAGAGCGCCCCCTCCAGGTTAACCCCTTCACTGCCAATGGCATTTACACAGTAATCAGTGCATTTTTATAGCATCGCTGTATAAATGCCAATGGTCCCAAAAAAGTGTCAAAATGGTCCGACATGTCCGCTGCAATATCGCAGTACCGCTAAAAATCGCAGATCGCCGCCAATACTAGTAAAAAATAATAAAAAAATAAAAACCCCAAAAATTAATTATCATCCGTAAACGCGGAAACCTTTGTACAAACCAATCAATAAATGCTAATTGCAATTTTTTTTTTACCAAAAATATGAGTAAGAATATAAATCGGCCAAAACCGTTGGGAAAAAAAACATTAATATTTTTTTTGATTTGTATTTTAGCAAAAAGTAAGAAATTTTTTTTTTTTTTTTTGCAAAATTGTCGCTTTTCTTTTGTTTATAGCGGCGATCAGAAATGACGCAGAGGTGTTCAAATACCACCAAAAGAAAGCTCTAAAAAAGACACAAATTTTGTTTAGGTACAACGTCGCACGACAGTGCAATTGTCAGTTAAAGCGACGCAGTGCCGAATCGCAAAAAGGGCTCTGGTCCTAATGTGGGAAATCCTTCCGGGGCTGAAGTGGTTAAAGTTTATGTGTGTCTAAAGGCAGGCGTCCCAATACTTTTGGTAATATAGTGTATGAACCTGGCCTTAAAGCGGTTGTATACTCCCAATCTAATTTTTACCTACAGGTAAGCCTATAATAAGGTTTACCTGTAGGTAAAATGAATATCTCCTGAACCTGTACGGTTTAGGAGATATTCACCCTGCATGCAGCCGTTGATGTCAGCAGCGCAAGCGCTCTGATGATGCGGTGGAGGCTGCCGGAAAATCAGAGCTCGCTGCCAGAACGAAGAGTGATGTCTCGCGGCTCCAGTGCTGTGAGTACCCGGAAGAAAGAAGATAAACATCATGTCAGCACCCTCAGCGCTGACCGAGTCAGACATCGGGGGCCTCGTTCTATGGTATTTCATAATGTGTTAGTATGCGACGCATACTAGCACATTATGCCATTGTCTTGCAGGGTTTGTTTCTTTTTCCTGCGGGTTTACTACCGCTTTAAGGAGTAAATATTTATCTTACTCCTAGCTCCAGCAGGCTCCCTCTTGTGCTGTGATCAGTCCCCTGAAGCTGCTCTGTAAGTTGCGACCAACTCCAGTTGCACTCAAGTCTCCCAGTGCACCATACAGGGTTAATTTCTCTGTATTGTGTATGATGATGCAGACTGGAGCTTTAGGAAGAGGTGGAGAACCCTGGAGCCAGCTGGAGTGGGAAATCAGGTAGGTGATTGAGCCTCTTGTGAAACCCCCTAGACCAGTGGTTCTCAACCTCAGTCCTCAAGCACCTCCAACGGACCACGTTTTCAGGTTTTCCTTAAGGCCACTTTCACACTAGGGGCAGTGGCAGTAAATCCTTGCTAGTTTCAGTGGGGATTTACCGCTATTATAGCGGCGCTATGGCGGCCGGAGCGCGTTGCTTTTAACTTTTTACTTTTAACAAGGGGTTAAAAGTGCCGGCGCACCGCTCTTCCGAGTCGGTGTGCAGCCGCTTTGGAAGAGACTCAGGACTTTCACATTAGGGGGGATTGTTGAGGCTCTTTATAGGCGCTATTTTTAGCTAAATAGCGCCTGTAAAGCGCCTCAGTGTGAAAGGGGTCTTTACTTTGCACAGCTGCTTTAAATCAATATCAATCACATAGTATTGATAAGAGCTTTTTTAGCTAAGGAGGATCTCAAAACATGGCCCGCTGAGGGTATTTGAGGACTGAGGTTGAGAACCTCTGCCCTAGACGACATTTAACCCCCTGCAAGGGTGAATTTTTTAAAATATTCCTGCAGTCATCCTCACACCTGAAACCAAAATAAATGGGGCTGAAGAATGAAATCTTTTGTTTAGTTGCAGACCATTTTTTTGCAGCTTGTGTTAAAGTATCCAGTTAAAACTTTTTTTTTTAATGTTTGGATAGGGTGCGGATAGGTTAGAACCTCTGGCAGGTATTTGTTGTCTTTGCCCCTGTCCAAACTCACTATTTGTCCTGGCAACCATGGCAGAAAGTAATAGAAAAAAAAACAAAAAAAAACTATTTTTTACATTGTACTTGATTTATTTATTTAATATATACCTTTAACTGTGTATGTCTTGTTCAGGGGATCGGGGATAGGTGGGAGCATCCCAGACTTTGCATTTTAGTACAAGCTTCAGGCCCATTAAAATTAATGGGGAATGCAGAAAAATGCATGAATAATCTATGTTCTGAGTGTATCTCCTTCACTTTGCACATTAAGGCCTCATATACATGGGTGTTTTGAAAAACTGACGTCAGGAAATTTCATCGGCCTTAATGCGCGTTATTGGGCGTCAGTGCTAAGTCGCGTTTTGTTGAAAAGACATCCCTCTGCTATTCTTGGACATTTTAAAACAGAAATCGCCAGCGCTAAAAATGCCGGTTAACGACGCAACGGTGCTAATGCGCGTTATTGAGCATTTCGCCGGCTCAGCGTTAAAAACACTCTAACGCTGCAGCTTCGGAATGCGCGGGTCCTGCGTTAGTTTACAGCTTAAGAACACCGACGCCATCTACAGCTCAAAAACGTCAACGTGTAAATGAGGCCATAGAATAACATGGTCCTAAGCTGTAAAAACAGCTCAAAAACGCGGCGATAATAACGCCGGTATATATGAGGCCTAAATGACCAAACCCCCCCCCCCCCAAATTTGTGCATAAATTCCTTCATAGGCACAAGTGCGGAAAGGCTAATATACACAAGAACTGTAGGAAGAGAGGTATGAACATGTACCCATAGCAATTAATAAGCTGTTATGTTTCATTTAAGAAAAGCGCCCCATAAAATAATATCTGTTATATGGCATTACTGGAAACTGGAGCCCTGATGCATTTTACTGTTTGTTTTAACCTGTTTAGAACATTTTGTCCAAAATAACTGAACAAGGGAGGTGGAATTGTATTTGTTCTGGGCTTGGAGACTGATAATTACACTGTCACTCACAATATAAAGGTTTCAGTGCCTAGGCTGTGAATGTGCAGCCTGGTTTTTATGTGTCCCAGCAAAGGCTGCAATTAATAAAATCTTATAGCACCTGCAGCCTATGACAGACACTTTTCAAACTCTATTACATTTTTTTTTTTTTTTTAATTAATTTACAATTTTTAAATATTCATATGCACTTAACCACTTCAGCTTCGGAAGATTTTGCCCCCTTCATGAGCAGGCCATTTTTTGTTATTTGGCACTGTGCTACTTTAACCACTTAAGGACCAGAAGGATTTCCCCCTTAACCACTTTAAGACCGAGCCTCTTTTTGGAGTTTGGTGTCTGCAAGTTAAAACCATTTTGTTTGCTATAAAATTACTTAGAAGCCCCAAACATTATATATATATATATATATATATATTTTAACACCCTAGAGAATAAAGTGGCGGCCATTGCAAAACTTTATGTCACACCGTATTTGCGCAGCGGTCTTGCAAGCGTGATTTTTTTTTAACCACTTACCTACCGGGCCACTTTTTTACATTTGGTGGTCACAAGTTAAAAACATTTTTTTTTGCTAGAGAATTACTTAGAACCCCCAAACATTATATATATATTTTTTCAAACACCCTAGAGAATAAAATGGCGATTGTTTCAATACTTTTTGTCACACGGTATTTGCGCAGCGGTCTTTCAAGCGTGATTTTTTTGGAACAATTTTACTTTTTTGAGTTAAAAAATAAGACAACAGTAAAGTTAGCCCAATTTTTTTGCATATTGTGAAAGAGGATGTTACGCTGAGTAAATAGATACCCATACATGACACGGTTGAAAATTGCGCGCACTCGCGGAATGGCGACAAAGTCCAGTATTTAAAAAGTTCCATAGGCGACGCTTTAAAATGTTTTACCAGGTTAGAGTTACAGAGGAGGTCTTTTGCTAGAATTATTGCTCACACTCTGGCGATCGCGACAATACCTCACATGTGTGGTTTGAACATCCTTTTTATATGTGGGCATGACTTACGTATGCGTTTTCTTTGCTGCACGAGCTCGCGGGGACGGTGGCGATTTAAATCCTTTTTTTTTTTTTTAATTTTTATTTATTTATTTATTTTTAGCACTGTTCCTTTAAAAAAAAAAAAAAATCTGATCACTTTTATTGCTATCACAAGGAATGTAAACATCCCATGTGATAGTAATATATGGTGACAGGTACTCTTTTTGCACCATCCCTCCTTTGCACTTCACAGTATTCAGATTGCCAAAAACGGCGATTCTGAATACTGTCACTTTTTAAAAATTGGCGCCGTTAGCCGCCGAGTAAACCGGAATTTGCCAAAGGAGACCCGATCGGAGCCGATTACGGCTTCTGCCAGGTCTCCTTCCAGCCCGCGGACGCGCCGGATCGTCGCTCCGGTCTCCCGGTGGGAGGGGAGGCCAGGGAAGAGCGGAGGAAGGCGGTGGGAGAGGGGGTGTCCCCTCCCGCCCCTTAGGGTAACGACCGAGCGGCTCCCGAGCCAGATCGGTCGTTACCCCTGGATAGCCGACCGCCAGCTCTAAAAAATGATACCGGGATATAGCCTGCAGGAGAGCCGCTCAAACCCGACCGCCGACTATTTACGGCACTGGTCGGGAAGTGGTTAAAAAATTCAGTTTTATGAGTTAAAAAATAAGACAACAGTAAAGTTAGGCCAATTTTTTTCCATATTGAGAAAGATAATATTACGCCGAGTAAAATGATACCCAACATGTCATACTTCAAAATTGCGTCCGCTCGCGGAATGGCGACAAACTTTGTAACTTAAAAATCTCTATTGGCCACATTTAAAAAATTCTACAGGTTAGCAGTTTTGAGTTACAGAGGAGGTCTAGTGCGAGAATTATTGCTTTCGCTCTAACGATCGCGGTGGTACCTCACATGTGTGGTTTGAATACCGTTTTGATATGTGGGTGGGACTTACGTATGCGTTCGCTTCTGCACACGAGCTCGCGGGGATGGGGCGCTTTAATTTTTTTTTTTTAATTATTTATTTTATTTTTTATTTTTACACTGTTCTGTAAAAAAAAAAAAAAAAAAGGATCACTTTTAGTCCTATTACAAGAAATGTAAACATTCCTTGTAATAGAAAAAAAAGCGTGCCAGGACCTCCTAAACATGAGATCTGGGGTCAAAAAGGCATTTATTTACACTAAAATGCAAAAAAAAAATGGCAGTGCAAAAAAAAAAAAAATGGTCCCTTTAAGACCATTGGGTGGAAGTGACTTATGACGTCGCTTCTGCCCAGCCATATTATGGAGCCGGGTGAACGGCTTCAGCCGCTCACTCGGCTCACGGACACTGGGGGGGACAGACCCGATCATCTCTGCCGGCGGGTCCGGTAAGCAGCGGAGATGACCGGAAACCAGCAGGGGGGGGGGCACCCCTCCCGCCGCTGATAAAAGTGATCTTGTGGCGTATCCGCCGCTGAGAGCACTTTTATCATGTGCAGAATAGCTGGCACTAAAAAAGATATCAGGGTTATGGTAGCTATCTGCTACCATAACAACGGTATTCCACTTCAAACTGCCGCCATCATATGACGGTGGGCGGTCTTGAAGTGGTTGACCAGTCCATTTTTTGCAATAAGGCACTGCATCACTTTAACTGACAATTGCACAGTCGTGCGACGATGCATCCAAACTAAATTTGTTATGAGCTTTCTTTTGGTGGTATTTGATCACCTCTGCGGTTTCCCCTTTCTGCACTATAAACAAATAAAGAGCGAAAATTTTGGAAAAAAAACAATATTTTTTACTTTTTGCTGTACTAAATATCCGGTTCTGTGGCTGATTAAGGTGGTAATTAAACTCACTTGGTGCCTTATCTGCATTAAATTAGCCTCAGAACCTGTGTAATTTATGTGTCCTGTATTAAAGGGATGAGATGGCAACTCTAGGCGCCGCCCGACACCAACATGTTACTGCGCATGCGCCCGTCTCCCGCGCAGTAACATGATGGTGGCGGGCGGCACCATTTTTAAAAGTAAAGCAGTGAAGAAACGGTGACGATCAGTGAGGTCAATGCAGCAATCAGCTTCAGTAAGAGGGAGCAATCTGTCCATCTGAACACCCCTTTACCACGGCGGGCGGTGGTAGTACAATGACGCGCCCTCTGCCCGCGTACGCGTCATTGTACAACCACAGCCCGCCGCGGATCTCAACGGTAGAGTAGGGAAATTATGTCCTGTGTATTTAATGTGTCCAAGACTCCGATTAAATTACGTCTATTCCGTGGTTCACTCAAATTAATGGTGGAATTAGTCGGTGTCTTGGCCTATAAATCATGTCGTTTTTCATTTTTTATAACAAAAAAAAGGTTTTAAAAGCGAGAAATAAACA
>BLSH010164692.1:1002750-1022867 GCA_018402905.1 Glandirana rugosa | reverse complement strand
TTCTCCATCTGTCCACCCCACTATCCCCCTGTCAACCCCATGTCCCCCTGTCCATCCTGCTGCTCCCCTGTCAATTCCAGTGCCCCGTCAACTACGCTACTCTCCAGTTCACCCTATTGCCCCCCTGCACATCCCACTGTCCCCCTGACTACTCTGTGGCTCCCCTGGCCACTCTGCAGCTCCCCCTGTGCATCCTGCTGTCCGCCGGTCCACCACATTGCCCCCCAGCCCATCCCACTGGTGTGGGGTTCTTTGTAGTGCTTTGGTTAGGGTGGTCCACTTTCAGGTGCCTTAGATATGGACTGATTTGGGGTGTTGGTGATAGTGTGGGTTGCTATAGGTAGCATGGGCTACTTTGGACTGTCAGTGGAAGGCTGGGGTGTAGTGGATAGTAAGGGGTGTTGAAGGTAGGGTGGGCTGATTTAGGCCCCTCCCATGGTTAATGCAATGTGGCTACACCCTCTGTCCACTGTAGCATACACAGCACTCCGTGTTACTACTCGCTTTAAGCCACCCAAAGGTGTCCAAGGTCTTTTACAATCCTATTGTCTATACTACAAAAAAATACAGTGTGCCAGTAAAGTGTTTGGCTTTAAGAAAAGGTGGCAACCCTAGTGCCATGTGCCTCTTGTTACAAGCTGACTGGGTAAGACCGGACCTGTCCCACTCCGCAGCCTCTGACCTCTCCTGTACCATCCCCCAGCTTCTGACCTCTCCTGTACCATCCGCCGCCTCTGATCTCTCCTGTACCATCCCCCAGCCTCTGACCTCTCCTGTAACATCTGCAGCCCCTGACCATTTCATGTATCATGTCTGCAGCCTCTGACCATCTCTTGTATCATGTCTGCAGCCTCTGACTATCTCTTGTATCATGTCTGCAGCCTCTGACCATCTCTTGTATCATGTCTGCAGTCTCTGACCATCTCCTGTATCATGTCTGCAGTCTCTGACATCTCCTGTATCATGTCTGCAGTCTCTGACCATCTCCTGTATCATATCTGCAGTCTCAGACGTGTGTGGACTGCAGGAGAGGAGACTATAGGATAAAGCCAGAGCCACCGAGCTGTAGCCGACTGACTGAGCCCTGCATGGTGCACCTGAGAGAAGGTCAGTGACAGCGCCGCAAAGGCCAGTCTAAGGGGGGAGGGTCAGTGATGTAAGGGGGGAGTGAATGCAATAATGTAAGGGGGATCTGGTATCAAGGTTCCCCCTTATATCAGTAACCTCCCCTTACCTTAGTGTTTTCTTTCTGCGGAAGGTGTTCTCTGGTCACCAGAGTCCTCCCCACATTCCCAGAGTTCCCTTTTACATCAGAGTCTGCAGGATTCCCCTTTACAGTGCAAGGGGGAACTCTGCAAACTCTGATGTAAAGGGCAATGCTGCAGAGCCTGATGTAAGTGGGAACTCTGATGTAAAGGGAAATGCAGAGAACTCTGATATAAGGGGGGTTCCTGGTCACCAGAGCCCCCATTATATCAAAGTCCCCCCCTTAGATCATGATCTGCAATGTTCCCCTTTATGGAACAAAAAACTATGCTCATTACAAATTTTCTTTTCCTTTTTTTTTCTTTATAAGTGATCACATCCTCTATTTTCGGTTGCATAAGAGTTGGGGGGAGGAGAAATAGCAGTACACTGATCTTCCCAGTGAAAGGCTGTGCATGGGGGGGGGGGGGGGGTCAGGAGAAGTCATTGGAGGACAGCAGGCTAAGTTCCCAGCACATTTAGAGAACTGACCAAGGTGTGTTCTCCTGCTTAGTGCGGTCGGTTTTTAATAGAAGAGCAGAGGGAGTGGCAGGACCACCAGGGATTTTCTTCACACAAAGGAAGCATTACAAAGAGAACAGGATACTTTCTCATACAAGTACAGGGTACAGCAGGCACATATCAGGAATATGAAATGTTGGGTTTACATTAGGGTGACCAGACATCCCTGGTTTCCAGGGACAGTCCCCGGACTGAGGACACTGTCCCCAGATTTGTCCTCGGATTGGATATGAACAGGGGCCTGGGCAATTTCAAAGACAGTCAGTGCAGAATTTAAAAAAATTGAATTACACACCCCCGCTCTGCCGCTCCTACTAGCTTGGGGGGTGTATTTTTTTCATTTTGCCCTTTTTGTGCTGAGCAGGATCATGTATATATACGTAATCCTGCATTTCTGGATATCGGAGCCGATCAGCGGGTCCAGCAGACTCGATGTCCGCTGGTACCCACCGATCGTTCACAGGCGGGTCTACCTATGTAAACAAGGCAGATCGCCATTCTGTCAGTATGGGAGACATTGATCCTGTGTTTTGTGTTTCTGCAAAGCAGGGGCAGGGATCTATACCTTCCCTTAGTAAAAGCACCTCCCCCCACAGTGAGAAAACACTGGTTAGGCACACATTTAACCCTTTAATTGCCCCTGTTAACCCCTTCCCAGCCAGTGTCATTAGTACAGTAACAGTGTATATTTTTAGCATTGATCACTGTATAAGTGTCACTGGTTCCCACAAAGTATCAAAAGTGTCACCTTAGTGTACATGCTATTTATCCAGTTCCTGCCCAGCCTATAGCAGATTGATGGCCAGACGGGACTCTCCTCCTTCTGGGTGGACGTCATATGATGTCCTCCCGGTCATGCTGTTCTTGTGCGTCCCCCAGAATCGCACAGCGTGGCACTCGGCGGTGAGCTGTGTTCCTAGGACGCATGGCATCACCGATCAGGGTAGAGTCAATGACGTTTGATCAGCTGGCTTTCCTGTGACAGGGAACATTTATACTAATAATCAAGGCACTGATCATCAGTGCGGCATATCAGTGCCCATGAGTGCTACCTTATCAGTGCAGCCTCATCAGGGCTTTTTCATTAGTGCCCATCAGTGCCGCCTTGTTAGTGCCCATCACCGATCACTACACATCACTACACATCAGTGAAGAAGTAAAATTACTTATTTTATACAAAATCTACAAACTTTTTTTACTTACAAAATTTTTGTTGCTTTTTTTTCAAAATTTTCAGTCCTTTTTCATTTTTTTTAATAGCAAAAATGAAAAAACCCAGCTGTGATTAAATACCACCAAAAGAAAGCTCTATCTAAAAAAAAAAAAAATGATAAAAATGTCATATGAGTTCAGTGTTGCATGACCGCATTCATTCAAAGTGTGAGAGCACGGATTGCTGAAAATTGGCCTGGGCAGGAAGGGGGTGAAAGTGCCAAGTAGGCAAATGGTTAAGTTGTTATTAGAGTCCTGTTATTTGTTTGTATTCTCTCCCTCTCAGGGAAGACATGGGAGCTCATTGTCAAGCTGAAATGCCTCCAATGAGATTGTCCTTTATTCTGCTTCAGCCCAATCATGATCACAGACGCTCATAAAAATACCAAGGTGGTGTTCAACTCCATCAGCATCCTGCTACACGAGATTGGACAGCCTTATAAGTTGACATCTCTGTTCTGACAAGGAGAAAATACAAATGAACATCATGACATATCCCTAAGAGGTAAGGATGCATTACATTAAAAGGGTAAGCATGGAGATTGACATCTTTCAAATGTCTATTGCCAAGTGGGTCTGTCCCAAAAGTGAAGTTATACTCAGTTTTACTCTTCTAAAAGTATATAAGCTACCTACCTTCATGACTAAATGAGGTATTTTTTTATCTGGTACACGAATACTTCTAAACAGCAGAATTTTAGGTGTTTTATAATCCATAAATAGATAAAGAATACCTCTATGAACAAAACAAAGTAACAGCATGAATGTAGTGCAGGCACTTTCAAATGCCAACTTGTTATGTGGCCAGAATCTGCAATGCCCCAGATCCTCCAAATCATATCGGCGGATGCTCTGATATGCAAATGTAGACTTTATTTGCTGTGGCTGATGCCTTCCCTTATCCTGCAACCCTCCTTTGGGAGCTGTGAAAGGTAAAGAAAAGCAGGTCAGCCCTTGAGTTTCACCAAGTTAAGATTTTTCACCCCAGGTTTTAGGGGGCCATGGGCTCTGAAGGCATTGTCCAAATATCTGTGGCATGGCATTAGTCTCATTGGTGATGTCACATGAAGTAATGTACATTTTGCTAATGCTTATAGTGAGGTACAATGTTTATCATACCAGCTTTCTCAGAGCAGGGTTACGTCCAAGACATCTAAAGAGGTTGTGCTACTCTATATTTCGACCATAGACAGAGAACAATGAAGGATAGGCCAACATCTTCCAGTCTGCCCAGCATACATAGCAATGCTCTGATAATTTGCTGTGATTGTTTTCATGGTCAGATTTTTTTCATGATTACTCTAATACTGCGAATCATGAGATAATTTGACTGTGTATGGCTAACTTAAGCAGGCACACAGCATACTGCAGAAAGATGACTCACCAGTAGACTAATCTCTCTGGTGTATTAGGATATGTGGATACACCACTGATAAAAGGGCAAGCAAATTCAGCCTTTATTGAGATACATGACTGTTATTTGTCAAGGGTATAACTAAAAATGATGGAGCTTCTTAACAAAATCATTATTGGACTCTGCAGAACTACTAACACCATCTTAAAAGCAACTAAGTGCTCAGTGCACAAACATATACAAGTAGAATTATTAAACAAATCGTATTAATGTCTCTTTAGTTCAGCTGTGGTAAGTTTACACATTTTTTAATATGTACATTAAATTACTAAGGCCAGCTATACTTTATATAAATGTGTCTTCAGCTGCAGATGCTCCACCATGTTCTCTGGGGTATCTTTTTACAAGGCAGTTCTACACATAGATCCTGAGCTCCGCAGTGTCCCATCTTCAGTGAACATGAGTACCACCAGTGGTGGGTGTCCCACACTTTTAGGGATGGTTTAACCACTTTGGCATTCTGGATGCAGTTGTACTTGGTGTGGGGCTTTTAACATTTTGCTGCTAAGATCTCAAAGCACCAAGGTCAACTGATCTGGGGAAACCCTAAGGTTGTGCAAAATCTGGTGCAACTGCATTGTAGCCAAACAGCTTCTAACTTCAGCTTGTTCAATTAACCTTTGATAAAAACCTGGAAGCTGATTGGTTTATATGCAGAGCTGCATCAGATTTTGCACCCTCCAGTTTTAGTAAATCAGCTTAACTGTCTAAAAGATCCCCCCCCCATCCATTTGTTGTGGATGTGAAATCCTTCCTGCTGAGCTATTGAAGGCTCCCGGTTGGCATAATCCAATAATTGGTCTTGCCGGTGGCACCGATCATTCTGGATAAATGCGACAGGCTTGTTGTGCACAAGTTGATCAATGTGTACAACCAGCTAGCTCATACATGGATCAAGCTTGAACCTTACTGAACCGGCTGAATTTCGATCCATTTATGGCCAGATTAAATGGCACGTGTATTCACAAAGAAACTTTAGCAATTTCTCTTTCTATGGACTCACAGGAAGTCGGCAACTAAAGCCTCGTATACACTACTAGTATTTTTTCGTTTAACCCAGGGCGTTGAACGAAAAAAAAGTTAACTACCAATCCAATGTTGGTACAGCGATTTCCCATAGTGTGCAATTGTGTTCTGACAGGGGACAGCCATCCCGCCAGAACACTCCGGTCAGCGCTCTCAGCCGTTCGCTGAGAGCGCTGATTAGGAGCCGGTCAGTAGACCTTTTTCAGTCATGACCCTTTGACAGAAGCCAGCCGAATGGCCAGCTTCTGTCGGACCAGCTGCCGTACACATGGACCGAGTGTTGGAGGTTTATATTGAACCGGCCGATGCCGCCCAACATTTGGCTTGTGTGTACTAGGCTTAAGGTTAGATGCAAAATCACAGCTCTGGCACAATCACATACAGGAAATTCCAATTTTAATGTAGGAATCTCCACGTTTCTGCAGAAATCTTTTTTGTTTTACCCATTAGGGCACACGGGCGCCGCCCACCCCTATCCATGCGCCTGGCCCCCTTATCTACATGCAGGGTGCCGGATGCATGGATTCCAATGGGGAGGGGGGATGCTTTTTTTTGAAGCATGTGATGAGAGCCAGAGGCTCTAATAGGCTTCAAAAAAGGGTGGGCTGGGGGGCGCAGAGCGCTGTTGCTGCACTTTTTGTCGCCCCCCCCCCCCCAAAAAAAAAAGTTACTACTAGCTGCCACTGGTTTTACCTTAGAAATAGTGGCCGCGCACAGAGATAATTTAGATTTTGGCTTTCCTGAAAGGTACCTGGATGCATGAAGAAACTATCAAAATTAGCTTTTTCACAGAAATGGGTATTATTTTGTTCTTTCTACAATGAAAAATAGGCTGTGTGGTCCTTTTGTGTGGTCTCTTAAACCCAGTGCACAGTACGTTTTTACTACATACAAGCTTCTTCCAAGACTAGATCTTACCATATCCAACATTTTAAAGTCTTCTATTACCATCAAAGATAAATGCACATATTCACCAGCACACCGAGGATCCTCAGATAAAGTCCAAAGGTTTTTATTGCAGAAAGATCACACCACAAGAGCAAGTGCAATGTTTCAGAGCCACCCAGGACCCCTTCGCCAGGCATGTGATATTACAATCAATGAATTCATCAAATAATTACAGTTTACAATAGTGAACTGGTATGTCAGCATTCATCTATTTCTTGCAAGTTTCAAGTGAATAAGTAATTCTAAAATTCACATTATCAGCATGACTGTATTTTACCATAGATAGAAGCTGATGGACATGTGTCTTTCCCCACGATACAAGGCTTTGTTACTATATTAAAATACGGTGTCGACAGTAACTAAGCAACTTGGAAAGGAAATATGTCACATTGGAATATATTTAAATCTATGTGACAATTGTCTTGAGTTTTGGAGCAGTAGATATTTATAGAACATCAGCGGGATATATATCGCTATTGCTCACGTGAAGACTGCTTTTTATTGAAAGTTAAAAATTCCTGCTGCACATGCTGTTCATTATGTCTAAAGAAGAAATAGAGAATAAAAGATAATGATGCTTGTAACAGACCCGGAGCTTAATAAATAGTTACCTCATTGCCTTCTAAATATAATAGACTGAAATCAGACAGAAGCCACTTATGCACTACCCAATGTCACATAGAGAATAAGAAAAGAGGAAAAAAGGCTGCCAACATTATATGTGTCCCCTCGTGCAAAAAATGATATTAAGTGTAAAGTGTGCCACTAAATTAAAACGATATATATAAAAAAAAAAAAGAATGATACTGGCAGTGATACTCAAAAAATAGGACAGTGATATTCAAAGAAATGATTAAAAAAAATATATACACAAACATATATATGTGGTCCCCTACTGCGTAGTGATCCCACGGGGTGCTGCAAAAAGTGTAAAACACAGATAAAAAAAATGCTGTAAGCCTGAATCGTAACAAAGATAATATAGAAAAATATATATTAGCAACACACAATGTGCCCTGCTGGGTAGTGAACCCAAACTCCAGTGCTGTAAATTAAACTATCTATCTATCTATCTATCTATATATATATATATATCCCACAAGCCAAAAATCTGACTAGATCTTGGAATCCCAAATAACGTCCAGTGTCTATATTGGTGCAATCAAAGAATGCCCTGCGCTAGTGACTCCACTTCAGAACAATCCATGCTCCATCACTGTGCAGTTTAGCAGCTCACCTGAAATTTAGACCCATACATTCATATAGTATATAGTACAACTGTGTTAGCCAGCCTTCCTCCACAGGGTCAGTCTTAAATCGAATCTCCTCTCCTCAGTCTGCCACAATATGTAAATAAAAGCACTCACATTTAAAAAAACACTCATGAGCGAGTGTTACAACCAAAAGTTTTTTGGTTGAGATTATCCAGGTGAACATTGCCTATGCCCTATAACACATCTAGGTATGTTGCTTTTGAGCATTTCTGCAGTGCTTTTTGCTGTGCTTTCTGAATTATTTTTCTGCGTTTTTTTTGGGGGGGGGGGGGATTTGTTGCTAGCAGATTTAAAAACCGCGAATCCCAGCGAAATCGCAGTAAAAAACTTGTCAAAAACGCAGGACTTGCATTTTTCTTGCATGCCCATTGACGTCTATTGCATGCAAGATGCTGCATTTTGCGGGAAAAATGTCCCAGACACTTTCCAAAAACGCACAGGCACAAAAATGCATTGTTGTGAACGTGTTCCATAGGAACCCATGTTAAAGAAAAATTCCCTGCATTTCTGCAAAATGCATCAAAAAACACATTTGTGTGAATCGAGCCTAATGCTTGCTCACTGTTTTTAAACATGAGTGCTTTTATTACCTTTTGATACATTGTTTAGATGTACTACGCTATGTGGGTTCCTTATTTGCATATTGTGGCAGAGATTTAATTTAAGACTGAGACCCTGTGGAGGAAGGCTGGCTAACAGATTACATAAAGTGCAGTTGGACCCATATGAAAGTATGGGGCTACATTTCAGGTGAGCTGCTATATTGCATAGTGATAGAGCATGGATTGTTCTGAAGTGGAGTCACTAGCGCAAGGAAATCTTTGATTGCACCAATATAGACACTGGACCTTATTTGGGATTCCACAATATATTCAGATTTGTGGCTTGTGGACTATATACCTGTATATGGTTTAATTTACAGCACTGGAGTTTGGGATCACTACCTAGCAGGGCACATTATTGCGTGTTGCTAATATATATATATTTATATATATTATTTTTGTTGTGTTTCATGCACACAGCAATTTTTTATCTGTGTTTTACACTTTTTGCAGCACTTTGTGGGATAACTACTCAGTAGGGGGTCACATTGATACATAAATTATGTATTTGTTTATGTATATCATTTTTAATCATTTCTTTGAACATCACTCATATTTTTTTGAGTATCACTGCCATTATCATTCTTTTTTGCATATTTATATAGCGCCACACTTTACAATTAATGTCATTCTAAATAGAATAGTTTTCTTTTTTTGTAAAGGGGAACTGATTAAGAACTGGCTATCCTGTCCAGGAACTGCCTTACTGTTTATATGTCTCAGTTGATTAGAACCATAGGGTTGAGATATGGGGAGGTGGTCTCTGTGTCAGGATGTTTCACAGTGAATTATGCTATGGATATTATAGGTCCAGCTTCTTGAATCTCAAATGGGGATTGGGGTAAGTTAGGAGTTATGGAACTAAAGCAGTTGTGACCACCACCTATTAATACAGATTTTTTTTTTGTTTATTGGGTTTGTTTCTCTGATGCTTTCAGTCTAAAGAACAATATCACATTTTCTGTCTTTGAAATGCAACTCAAGTATAACTCTTCAAGCTTACTGTACATGCACACTTCTAAACCTAAAAATTTAGCATGAGGTTCAGGCTTGTTGCCACCCTGGGCTCGAGATGAAACCGGAGTGTCTGAGGTTCCATTCCTGGTGATGTAATTCGAGAATTCTATGCAACTATAGTGTACTGCTTGGCCTTTGAAATTAGTAAGCTTACTTAGAAGGGCCAATAATGGGGGCTTTTTTTATATGCAAGCCCCTCAATATTGGTTCCCTTCAGTCATTTGTCAGAGCGTTTTGTAGTAGTTTCGGGATAGCAAATGGTCTGTGTATGGAGAGTTAGTGGTTATAAGGTGCATAGGTGGGCTACATATTCTTGTGTACCTCCTGTGTTCACCATTCAAAGACCCAACAGTTATTTTAAGGCTTAACTTTTTGTGTACATCATCGGCAACAAATGCTGGGTCCCCCCTTCAATCTATATTTTTGGTTGCGTTGAAGTTTTCTTTACTTTCTTTCATTTCAAGTTAATACATTTTTTAATTTTCTGCTCGGTTAAAAAAAGTGTGTTGGGGCTTGGGTTTCCAGGTTTACTTTTTGTCTTTGGGGAGAAATATGTTATTTTGCTGGGGCCTTTTTTTAATTTTCTTATTTCAGGGTCTGCAGTGTATACTAGTTGCCGATACAGATAGCATACTTGTGATGTAAATTAGTGTGCACCAAATATTTATTCCTTATAGCCATTGCCATAGCTGCCAATACATTTAGGCAATCTCATTTATTAAAAATACTGGTCACTCCTAAATTGAGAGGCGGAAGTTCTGCATCCATAGGCTGCAGAGGGTGGTGGGCAGGTTTTGCAGGACAAAGCAGTGGCTAGGCTGCATCATCTAGAGACAGGACAAGTCTGCCTTCTCTGTGTTAAAGTGGCCATGCTATACAGCCACAGTATGTGCCAGAGCTTGCACACTGCTGGAGTTTCTGGCTTGCCATGCAGCCATTGTGCTGTCTGAGACTGCTTTTATCGCAGCAGGAGGAGTTATGTTTTTTGTGCAGTTTGTTTTGACATTTTTAAGACAATGTAGTGTGGGTACTGCAAAAAAAAAAAACAAAACAAAAAAAAAAAAACAACAATCTATACTATGAAACTATTTAAGGTTGAAAATATTTTTATTGAAAACAGTAGTCACATTACATGTATAAAGCGGTGAGTGAGATATATCCACAAGTCCACTCAATGGCTATCGCCCATAGTGGGACTCGGGACTATAAGCAGTACATTTTTAGAACAGTAACAAGAAAAAGGAAAAAAGTTACTATATCAGAAAAAAAAACACTTTGAAATATGGAAACTTGGTGCCACATTATTTTCAATGTTGGAAAAGACGGAAGCATAGCAAGAAATGAGGGGATAAATAAGCAGAAGAAAATAGGAGAGGGTAGAGAAAAGGGGGGGTCTGCTGGAAGGTCTCAGCCCCACGTAATTGCCCATCGAACCAGCATGAAACTTTCTATCCATCAAATACCGGGGCTTGTTGCAAGCCTAGGAGGCTAGTGAGAGTATCAGAGGTGGAGAAGCGGAGCCAGATCGACCACAAAACCTTATATTTATCCAACGTATCATTGTCCATTGCCAATCTCTCCTCTAATCTCATGATGTCATTCATAGTGGATACCCACTGGGCTAGGGGAGGAGTGGTAGTAGATTTCCAGTACAACGGGATGAGTTGTCTGGCAGCTAACAAAAGGAAAGGAGGAGGCATCTCTTTTGAGATACTAAGGATAGAGAGCAGAGCAATCTTAGGCGAGGGAGTTAAAGATTCATCGTATAAATGGTTATATACCTGAAATACTTGATTCCAAAGGGGACGTATTCTCTCACACTCCCACCAGACATGTAGATAAGTTCCCGGGAGCCTCACCGCAATGCCAGAAATCCGCTGGGGTATCCGGAAAAATTCTATGGAGGGACCAGGGGTTCCTGTACCACTGAGAGAGGATTTTGAATTTTCTTTCTTGTGAGTGGCAAGATATAGAGGATTTATGGGTGAAATGAAAAGCGGTTAGCCACTCCACCCCTGATACTTCCATTCCCAAATCCCTGGACCATAACCTAGTGTAAGATGGTAGTCCTGTGTGTGTGAGGGCCTGGAGCAGGCCATATAGTGAGGAGAGCAGATGTCTGGGCGTTCCCTGTGGGGTGCTTAAGCGTTCAAATTCTGTGAAGGGACGGTGTATGTGAGAAGAGTGGAAGAGATGTTTGTAAGAGAAACCACATGTATGGATGTCAGCCAGTTACAGGGACTAGTCGGGACCACTGGAGTACCTGTTTGAGGATGTGCAAACTCACGGGCCTGTGGCCAAGAAGAGCGCTGGAATGAGTCGACAGAGTGGGCTCCCACACCTGGAGGGAAGGCCGGGTTGTCAAATAAAGGCGTTAGAGGTGACGGATCTGACGACAGGGTGGAACCAAGCCCTCTTCTGTACCATAACTTCAAGGCAGCTAAAGTTAAGGATGAGGAACAGTTCAGGCGGGGTAAGGCACTCCGGTAGCCCCATAACAGGGCTCTGAGATCTACAGGTGCTAAGTCTTGCTCAATCATCACAGAAGCTTTAGAAATTGGACGGGGAAACCATTATAGTATACGGGCCATGATGGTTGCCTTATGGTAGATTTCAAAGTCCAGGAGTCCTGTACCTCCTTGGCGCTTCGGGAGAGTTAGCAATTTATACTTGACTCGGGACAGGCCTTGATGCCATATGAATTTAATAGAAAGTGACCGGAGCGAGGCAAAATATGATTTGGGTATCAGTACCGGTATGGTTTGGAAGAGGTACAATAATTTGAGCAAGATATCCATTTTAATAGAATTGATGTGACCAAACCATGGCAAAGAGGACCGCCCCCCCCCCCCCCCAGACCTCTAGATCCTTCCTGATGCGTGAGAGGATAGGAATGCAGTTTAGTGAGAAAAGGTTGGGCAAATGGACGGGTATAGAGACACCTAAATACGAGATGCATTTCGATTGCCATGGAGAGGAGTAATTTGAGCGAAGTAGTGACAGCGTGGAGTGGGGTAAAGTGAGGTTGAGGGCTTCTGTTTTTGACATATTCCATTTAAAATTGCTGAAGGCCCCAAAGCGCCCAAATTCTGAGAGAAGGGAGGGTAGGGTCGTATGGCGTTGTTGTACATATACTAGGAGGTCGTTCACGTAAAGGGATAATTTATGGTGGGAAGAGGAAGTAAGGATGCCCTTGATAGAGCCATTCTGCCGAATGGCACACGCCAGGTGTTCGATAGCTATGACAAAGAGGAGTGGTGAGAGAGGACATCCCTGGCGTGTGCCATTCGAGATGTCAAAGGGTTTCCAAAGAGGAACCATTAACAAGCACCATGGCAGAGGGTCTGGAGTAGAGTGACATCACTTTGGAGATACAAGTCTGGCCCAGGCCCACCTGCTGTAGAGAAAGACGGAGAAAGCGCCAATTTACCCTATCAAACGCCTTCCAGCGTCGAAAGACAACAGGCATGCCTTTAGGTGATGTAGTTGGATATAAGATCTAAGCTGTATTGTTTTGGTCGTGTCAGGGACAAAACCAACCTGATCCTTGTGGATAACTTTGGGTAGGAGAGGGGATAGGCGGTTGGCTAGGACTTTTGCAAAAAGTTTTATATCTATCTTACCCTGTTTCAAGAGGACTGAGACATTAGCGGATAAGAAGCCTTTGGAGGGGAGTGTAGTATCGTCTATGGAATTAAATGCCCGGGTCAGGAGCGGTGCCAGGAGGGGTGCAAAAGTTTTATAAAACCTAGGGGTGTATCCGTCCAGACCAGGGCATTTACCCAGTTTTAAGTGTTTGATCACACCTAAAAACTCGGGAACGGAGAGGGGTTCATCTAAGTCTGGCATCTTGCGGATCAATTTCTGGGAGTGCCGTCTCAGCAATATAGGCCTGCATGTCGTCCATGAGGGGAGAAGCAGAGGTACATGTAGAATGAGGGGGTAAGTTATACAAATTAGTGTAATATTGTTGGAAAGAGGCAGCTATGCCACTGGTGTGATGTATATTATCTTGGTTGGGTCGAGTTATAAACGGGATAGAGTGGTGGGGAGGCCTAGGATGAAGAAGTCTAGCAAGGTGTTAGCCACATTTATTAGCTAAAGAATAATAGTGAGTTTGTGTCCGAACTCATGCAATTAGGGACTGTGAGTCCAAGATCTGAAGCAGATCCCGATGAGCGTTGGACAGTTCAACAAACGTGGATGGTGCCAGATCTCTTTTATGGAGTAGCGATGCGGGATAACAATCTGCGTATATTGTCCGTTCTAATCTTTTTCAGTCTGGATCCATGTTGTAAGAGGACTCCACCAATGACGCATTTCAGGGCCTCCCACTGTGTAAGTGGTGTAGTAGCATCTGATGTATGGTCAGCTATAAAGTTATGGATCGCTTTGGAGATTTCAGCTACGCACACGGAGTCCCACAGTAAGTTGTCATTTAGCCTCCATGAAGCCCCCACACGGAATCTAGGGGGAATGACTAGGGAAAGAAAAAATGTGGCGTGGTCGGACCAAAGGATGTGTCCTATAGAGGACTGTATAGGGGAGTCCAGCAGAGATTGTGAAATTAAAAAAATATTCTAGCCTACCGTAGGAATTGTGTGCTACGGAGAAGTGACTGTAATCACGTTCTCCAGGGTGTTGAATACGCCAGACATCTATGAGGTGTGCGTCATGAAGTAGGGATTTAATGTGTGCTAAGGAGGATGCAGGGATAGAGGACTTACCCGATGAGGTGTCTGCAGGCAATGAGAAGGCCACATTAAAATCACCTCCAACAATGAAGCAGGGTCCCCCCGAAGGAGAGCAGTCTGGTGAGAGTGGTTGAGAGAAACGCCACTTGGTTAGCGTTGGGAGCGCAGATATTCGCTACTGTAAAAAGAAAATCGTTTAGTTGCAGCTTAAGAGATATAAACCTCCCTGCCTCATCAATAAGCAAATCTAATACTTCTGGGTTGAGTGTTTTGTGGAAAGCGATGGACACCCCTTTTGCTTTGGAAAGTGGATTTGGGCTACGATACCACTTATGGTAGTATCTATTACGCATGTTGGGGATGGAGCCAATGCGGAAGTGGGTTTCCTGTAAAATTAAGATACTGGATCCCATTTTATGAAAGTGGTATAAGGCCTGATTCCGCTTCTCAGGAATGTTAAAGCCCCTGCAGTTAAAGGAAGCCAAGTTAAATCGGACATATAGGAGCCATGGGGCATATAATAATGGGGCATGTAACATACAGGGTGGCATCTAGGGCAAGAGTATCCAACAAGTCTAAACGATCCAGCAGGCCGGGGAGAAAGGGGAGTACATTGGAATAAAGGGGGAGAGAAAAGAGAGAAAGAGATTAGGTAGGAAAGCAAACAATATAGAGAGTGATATACATGGGTCTCGGTCGCCAAGATCCTAATAGACAAGCAGAGGTTGGCTTGAGTATGTATAGCGGAGATCGAGACCAATAAACACTTGAAAACGAGTTAAGTAGGACGGCCACCAGGTGGCTCCATAATGGCAAAGATAATATAATATGCTGAAAAAGAAACATTTTAACACAATGGGATGTGCCTTAAGGGCACTCTATTAACCTAGTGGGGGCCGAGGAGGTCGCATAAAGCAGCCCCGGAGCCCCGCACTGCAGGATAACAATCCACTGCAAAACATTGGTTAGGCCTAATCATACAACTGTAGATTAGAATACGAGTATTCGAAGGGGGGTGTGGTGGGAACTTCCTTCCCTGAAGGAGGCGAGCCCCAAAATCATCCAATTCCAACATGGTAGGGGCCGTGGGGTAAATGAGATGAAACCCTGATGGGCATGACATGTAAAAGTCAAGATGGAATGGGACACCCAGCTCTGTCAAAAGGATAACTTTATGCTGTCCAGGGAAAACGGCAAATCAAACTAGATAAAAACAGGAGGTAGGGAAAAGTCACGCTGCTCTTAATGCAGAGTAGCAGTGTCTCAGATAGCTAAATAAACCAGTGGGTCCAGGCTCTGTTCAGTCATTGGGGTCCTTGCGGGGGGATGACCGGGAACGGCGTTTGCGACCTTGAGACTGCCATTGTGGTAGGAATGCGAGGCCAGGGGTGGCCGGTTTGAATGGCCAGTCAGGCAGGGACACCTGGGGAAGTTCCAGAGTACTCAGGAATGTAGGAAGATCACCCAACGTGCGGAAAATGGCTGTTTTTCCCTCGTGATGGACTCTGAGGTGAAAAGGAAAGCGCCATTGATATTTGATACGGCGCGACTGTAGATGTGTCAGTGGTTTAAGGGCTTTCCACATCGCTAGGGTTTGGCGCGAGAGGTCTGGAAGGAGGATCACAGGAGTCTCGTTGAAGAGGATGGTATCCTGGGTGCTGGCAGCTCGCATAATTGCATCTTTGACTTTGAAGAAATGTACTCTGCATAGTGTATCTCTGACAAAGGTGGGATCAGGAGACTTGGGGCCGGAGGTTCTGTGGACCCGGTCGAGTTCAATTTCCGTTTCCTTAGGTTGTTCTAAGAGTTGGTTAAAGATGGCTGTCACAGCTGCTGCTAGGTCTTTTGGCTCCACCGACTCAGGAATACCGCAGATGTGGCGATTACGATTTTCTATGTCTTCTTGATGGTAAGATAGCTGTTGTAGCATCACGGTATGGGTATTGAGGATTTCTTTGTGTGATTGAACGGAGGCTTGGAGGCCTTCAGTAGTGGCTTCCATTTCATCAAAGCGGACCCCAATGTCCCTTAGAGGTCAGAGATCTCTTGTTTATATGTTTTTTCGATTCTCTTAACATAGTGTTCAATGTCATTTTTAGTCGGGGGAGATCGGATGTAGCTGTGCAGAGATCTCATTTGGGTTTCTAAATCCCATCCTTCTCCTCAGCCCAGGGAGGCATTGGAGTGGCTCCCGGAGCGCCTGGAGGGGCAATTGGAGCCCTCCAGAAAGGCAAGTCTGGAGCGGTAGCCTCCCTGTGCATCCATGGCAGAATCCGAGCTCATAGGGGACGGAGGGGCCGACGCCATTTTAGAGCTTGGTTGGCAATGTGCTGCAGCCGCCTAGCGGGTGAAGAATTGTCCCAAGTCGCCTCCTTGGCGCACCACTCCAGAGCTCTTCTGTTCCTTGGGTTTGTCTTTCCCCATTTCAGTTGAATAGATATGATTTGGCCGTGTCTTGAAGTCCTGCGAAGCTGCGGGGCCCGGAAGCCGACGTCGGGTGCATCTCTACAGCTCCATGCAGACAGCTAAGCCCCGTTATACTGCTGTATGTTGGCAGTCAGTCTAATTAAAAGGGGAAAGGGCTTTATTGAGGAAAAGAAAAAAAAGAGGGGGGTCCATCGCTGGCGCACAGTAGGTTGGTTGTACCCCTTGCAGAAATGAGTCTTGTAGAGATCCCTGTTCAAGACGTTTGGGTATATAGGGTCAACGGTGATGTCAGCTGGGGGGGGAGAGCCAGTAGAAAGTATAAATAGGGCTCAGGGGCCACCGCTAAGAACAGATAGACTGTTAAGAATTATCCCCTCCTGGGAGCCCTGGTGTTTAGGCAGTCTCAGTGTGTACCGTGGGACTAAGGAGGCCTCGGGTGGAGCAAGATGGCTGCCGTTTACCAGTGGTGTGCTTTGCCAGCTTGCCAGGAGAGGGTCACAGGCTTAAGTCACAGTCACAGTCTGCAGACACTGGCTGGCCAAAGGGAAATCCAGGGGACCAGTAGACCTCTGCTGCACCGGGTTTGGGTGTAGCAAGATGGCCGCCGATCCGAGGGCCTAGGCCGGCGCCGTGGGCTGGCTTGCTGGGGAGGCCTCACCTCACAACGGCAATCCCCAGGCTGCGGACGGTGTGGAGGAGGCCAGCCGGTTACCGTGCAGTCTCTCAGCGTCTCCGGCTTGCCGGGGAGCGGGACGGGTCCCAAATCAAGCGACCGGTTTGCGGCCTAGGAGGTAGCGGCCGCCCTGCAGGAGTTCCACCTTGGCAGGGCACACTTAGGACAATGGGTGGCAAGGAGGACAGCGATCGGTAGGGGTGCCGCTTCTGTGACAGACCCGCCAGCCAGTGGATGGGGTGCAATTTAAGGCGAGCGGCTGGTCTGAGGCCTAGAAAATGGCGGCCTATGCTGGGAGGGGAGCGCCGTGTCGGCCCGGATCGTGCCACAGATGGGCGAAGAAGAGGCACAGCCCCAGGTACAGCAGGGGGAGCAAGGACACACTCCAGGGGGTTTGTGTTGCCAGTTGGTGCCATAGATGGGTATTATGAAACTAATTAGCCACTGGCTAATTTGTAGGAAGTTGGTAGCTTTAGCTTTATTTTTTATGAATAAGCTTTTCTAGAATTTTTAGATCTGTTGTAGCAGCTACTTCCACTGATTAATTCAAGTCTATTACCGCTTGATTAAAAGAAAACAAAACAAAAAAAAAATGGTGCCACATTAAAAAAAAAGGGTAAAAAGGACCCTCTCTGCTGTACAGTATTTTTTTTTTTTGCCTTGTTAAAGTGGTTGTAAAAGGTAGAAGTTTTTTTTTACCTTAATGCATTCTCGTATAAATGTTAAAAAAAGAAAAACCTTCTCCATGCAGCCCGCCCCCCCCCCGCTTTCACTCTTCTCACTGGCCATGGAGGCGTCAGCAGGAGCCAATGGCCACTGCTGCTGTCAAGTATAGCTTGTGAGGAGAGCCCATGGATGGGACCGAGCCGCAGTGTATGTCTATGGATCGGAAGGTTTAGGATCGAGCCTACACGAGTGCCCCATAGCAAGTGGCTTTCTATGGAGGCACTTGGCAGGGGGGGAGGAACTAGGAGCACCAGCATGGGACACAAGATGAGGAGAATCAGGGCTTATCTGTGCAAAACCCTTATACAGAGCAGATAATTATGATGTCTGTTTTAAAAAAAAAACTAAACCAAAAAACTCAAAAGTTAGACTTACTGGTAACTTCCAGTAGTCTAGTCTTTCAGAACAGCACCTGGGACAGCACCAGGGACAGTAAACACCTCTTCACCAGACTTTAAAAGAATGCTTCTCCCCACATTTCTTCAGTTGTAGTAGAGTACCTTTGGCCCAAAACACATAAGCACAACATAGTAAAATACAGCATTAGGGCAGGTTATTGCTATCCTGAAAGACTACTGGAAAACTAGTTACCAGTAAGTCTAACTTGAATTTTCCCAAAATGTCTTTTAGGACAGCATCTGAAAGGACAAACGAGACTTACCCAACTAGGGAGGGACAACAGCTTGCAAGACCTTTCTACCAAAGGCCTGATCCCTCACTGTCAATAGATCCAATCTAGAATGTAAAACAAAAGTGAATATGCATGGCCATGTGGCCACCTTACAAATTTGTTCAGGGTGGCACCAGTCTTTTCTGCCCAATGCAAGGCTGCAAGAGCTCTAGTGGAGTGAGCACACATTTCCAAAAGGCGGGACTAGGTCTATCCGAGTATAGACTTCCGAGATAGCCATCCTCAGCCACCTGGCAATAGATCTAGTGGCTGTGTGTGTGTGTGTGTGTGTGTGTGTGTGTGTGGGGGGTCAGAGGGCAACAAAAAAAAGAATCCACTGCTGAAGGTGTCCCAGGATACAGTATTAAAAAAACAGGATGTGGCAGAGTAATCTCATTGACCTGCACAGGAGTGTGCATCATGAAAGTGATTGAGCAAAGTCATAAATTCTTTGGCAGGTTAAACAGTAGGCAGATCTGTATCCCAGCTGTGTATTTAATCATTTGACTGGAGTTCTACTTTGATTGAGCAGGAATTGAACATTGAGCAGGAATATCTGTTCATACATCAAACGGTCTCTAAACTGCAGGCAGTGCTTCACTGTTTGCCTACTTTAATCACCGTATACACTCACTAGAGCTTGTGTGTTTGCACTAGAACCCAACAGCCTTATTGAAGACCTTATTGTCCTAAGCAGGTCTTACTATTCAGTAGCAAAACAAACTAACCTTACCTTTACAGCTGATGACACATCTGTCAGATAGCCACCAATTACACATGAATGCACTTGGAGTATGGTAATTACTGAATCTCAGTCCTTACAGTTTTCTACTATTTGTGCATTAATATTTATTGTGTGAGCTAAGGGTGGCATGAAAGGCCTAATGGCTTCCATAGTCCCAGACCCTTCCAGTATGTGGTTTATATCAATACATTCCCTGTAACACATGGAAGCCATCATGAAGGCCTAATGCAGACTGTGAGATGATATGGTTACCTTAGTGAAGCCTATCAAATATTCGAAGTACTTGGTACTGGCGGCTATTTTAAGAGCCACTCTGAATGGAGTTAAGAGGGGAAAAATATCAAATTAAAGGTTACACACATTGAAATCAGTGGAACCTGGGTACAAACCCAACTGCAAATAGCAGTATTAGCAGGTAGCTGTAGAATGTTGAGTTACACCATGAGTCACACCATGAACAGTGTGTTCATATTACCAGCAGCACTCTGCCACCGTAGAAGTTCTAACTAGAGAATGCACAGTAAGTCAACAGCGTGTGGATTAGGTGATAGCAAGGTTCCATTTACATGAACTTATTTAATATCGGGGAGTTTACACTTCTTTTATTTGCTGCCAGAGTTGCAATTTCATTCTTAGGGAAAGTACTTCAGAATGGGACCGCCGGCCACCCATGATCGCTCCACAGAGAGGCAGAACGGGAGATCTGCCTACATAAGCAAAGCAGATCCCCATTCTGACAGGGGAGTAAGAGAGTCTGTCTGTTCCTAGTGATCAGGAACAGCGATCTCTCTGTACTCCCAGTCAGCCCACTCGCCCTACAGTTAGAAAGCACCTCCCTAGGACACACTTAAGCCTTTGATCGTCCCTGGTGTTAACCCGTTCCCTGCCAGTGCCATTTATACAGTAATCAGTGCATATTTTT
>BLSH010164692.1:989514-1002740 GCA_018402905.1 Glandirana rugosa | reverse complement strand
AAAGAAAGCTCTATTTGTGGGAAAAAAGGACGCAAATTTTGTTTGGGTACAACGTCGCATGACCGCGCAATTGTCAGTTAAAGCGACGCAGTGCCGAATCGCAAAAAGTGCTCTGGTCCTAAAGTGGGAAATTCTTCCGGGGCTGAAGTGGTTAAAATTAGAGAGAGGGGTGGTAATGTTTTTTGTTTTTTTTAAGGCAATGAACTTGCATACAAGCATTAAATGGAGGAATTCTGAAATCACAGGTTCGATTCCAGCCAACATCAGGCACATAGAACATGTGATCTGAGAGGCATCTTCACAGGCAAATAGACGCCGCATGTGAGTTAATTTACTCCCTTTTGTGAGAGCTGAAGTTGTAATTGCCTTTAATTGGGGGTTATTTTAAGGCACTGCTGGAGTAGATTTGGGAGGTATAGTAAATCAGGGCCTCTGAGTCACACCATGAACAGTGTGCTTATATTACCAGCAGCTCTGCCACCATAGAAGTTCTAACTAGAGAATGCACAGTAAGTCAACAGCGTGTGGATTAGGCAGTTTAGGTGATAGCAAGGTTCCATTTACATGAACTTATTTAATATCGGGGAGTTTACACTTCTTTTATTTGCTGCCAGAGTTGCAATTTCATCCTTAGGGAAAGTACTTCAGAATGGGACCGCCGGCCACCCACGACCGCTCCACAGAGAGGCAGAAAGGGAGATCTGCCTACATAAGCAAAGCAGATCCCCATTCTGACAGGGGAGTAAGAGAGTCTGTCTGTTCCTAGTGATCAGGAACAGCGATCTCGCTGTACTCCCAGTCAGCTCACTCGCCCTACAGTTAGAAAGCACCTCCCTAGGACACACTTAAGCCTTTGATCGTCCCTGGTGTTAACCCGTTCCCTGCCAGTGCCATTTATACAGTAATCAGTGCATATTTTTTTAGCTCTGATTACTGTAATAAATATCAGTGGTCCCATAATAGTGCCAAAGGTGTCCGATCTTTCCGCTACAATGTCGCAGTCCCACAAAAAAAAATAAAATAAAAAAAAAATAAAATAAATCGCAGATCGCTGCCATTACTAGTAAAAAAAAAAAATAAAAAAAAAAAAAAATGCCATAAATCTATGGCATTTTGCAGGCTCTATAACTTTTGCGCAAACCAATCAACGCTTATTGCAATTTTTTTTTACTAAAAATACGTAGCAGAATACATATTGGCCTAAACGGATGAAGGCTATTCTAGCAAAAAGTAAAAAATATTTTCTTTTTTCAAAATTGTCGCACTTTTTTTTTTAAGCAAAAAATAAAAACCGCAGAGGTGATCAAATACCACCAAAAGAAAGCTCTATTTGTGGGAAAAAAGGGCATCAATTTTATGTAGGTACAACTTCGCACGACCTCGCAATTGTCAGTTAAAACAATGCAGTGCCGTATCGCAAAAAATGGCCTGGTCATTAAGAGGGTAAATCCTTCTGGGGCTGAAGTGGTTAAATTACTGAATTTTAAACCTGATGCATCATGTTCCTACAAAAAAAAAAAAAAAAAATTCTCCCCATTGTCACTGGTCATAAGTGCTTAAACCTGGTTGATGGCCAGGGGAAAGTAACTCCTGTTCTTTAAACATATATATTTGCTTTTAATATTCTCCTTTGAGACTCAAATGTCTTCCGTTTCCAGGTAAGATTAGCTCTTTTTAAAATAATGTTAAACAGTCACTGAAAAACAGTAAAAAATATCTTTATTGTGTAGCAAATTTACAGTAAACGTGAACAAGTTATAGCATCTTTTCATAGACTTCAAATTTGTACTGAATACCATTTTCTTCCTGCATTTCAGAGGATATCCCCGGATACCTATGTAAGACAGGGAAAATATTGAATTATTTCACATAATGGTGCAAACACTTCAAATGTAAGTGGTATGCCTAATGATGGCTCACTCACTAAAAGGGTGATAATGAAACACGATTGGATAAGTGTATGTATGGTATACCCATATAGTCCATATCCATATGGAAACACTTATAAAGGGCTTAGAGATTAATTCCAGGTATCATATATGTTTTACAAGGTTAGACTGGCCCAGCTTGGACAAATGTATATATATATATATATATATATATATATATATATATATACACATATACACACACACACACACACACACACACACACAATACCATACCTGGCCCTGAAAGCTGGAAATTGCTGAAGTAGACACCGCTACTCCAATCACCTCCACTTGCTTCTGGGTCGTGTGCTGAGCAGTTAGCCTGTTGCATTGTGAACACAGGAGGTTGGCCACTTAGCATGGGCATCATACAGAGAAAGCTTTGTATTTTCCAAATGAATGCAAAGCGTTCATTGATTATATAAGGTGGAGAGCATGACGTCACTACCCCATCTCTCTAGCTCATCAAATCGGAGAACACTTGAATTCATTCAGAAAATGCAAAGCATTCTTTGAATGGCACCTGTGCCAAGTGGCCGACCTCCTGTGTTAATAATGCAGCAGGCCAACTGCACAGCACTCGACCTGCAAGCAAGTGGAAATCACTGGAGTAGCTGTGTTGGCAATGGCAAGGTATGGTATTATGCATAGTTACATTGGTCCACTATAGACCAATCTAACCATGTATAATCTATCCATACCAGGATTTTCTCTCTAAGCTGAAAATAGAAAACAAGTCTAAATATTGTCAAGTGTTCTTTCTTCTGGCCATTGATCCCAGCTGGTGATAACTTTTATCAGACATAACAGTGTGGTATTAGAGGCAGACAAATTACAATCTCATTGTACAATCGCTGTGCAATGTCCATTACATATAACAAAAGTATGTAATGCGAGGGACAGCCAAAAATTAAAATCCATCCACTCTGTTTCCAATCAGGTACTGTAGATGGAAATTATACAGTGGGATATTATAATGAGTATTTGTGCAACAATCTCACTATGTGTAAATTATTGCATCTGTTTTAAAGATTGGGAAAACCAAAGACAGCATTGTCAAAGACTGGAAATTAATTTGTACAGATAACTGAAAAGAAAAGGTTTCCCTTAACCCTTTCAATGCCAAGTCTGTACGTCATACGGACATAAAAAAATCCCCGCAGGTCCAAGTCCGTATGGACCCAATTTCTCCCTCTCCTATAAGCTTATGGTCACTTCAATGACCATAAGCTTATATCAGAATTGTATAACTCTGATTAGCGGATTACAAACCGCTGATCAGAGTTATTAACCTCTAATGTGACTGCCCCCCTGCTTCTCCATCTCCCGCTGCTCCCTTTCATCTATAACTGTCCCCCCCCCACTCTCCTTTCCTATCCCCTTCACCCCATTATTCCCCCCCAGCACCGATTCCCGCCCCCCCCCACCCGATACTCACAGCTACCATCATTAGCTGGCATCCCTCCTCTTCCACTTCCGCCGACTTCAGTTGCTGCTTGGGGGAGCTGATGGTAGATTCCAGATGTGTTCCCCCTGCCAGTCAGATCGCCCCCTGTACTGCCCCCGCACCCCTTGCCATCCATTGGCACTCAGAGTGGTATTCCGTCTTCCATTCCCCTCCTGCAGCTTCTCCTTGGACTGATCTACGCAATCTGTCAGGCTGGGGAAGGGGGGGACGGACGGGGACGTACGGGTATGGGTGAAGTTGGGGTTTGGTTTACCCGTGTATACCAAGCCCACCCATGTAGTACAGTGGATATAGGCAGCGATCACTCCTATATCCACTGACAGCTGATACATTGTATCACTTGCTGATCATAGTAAACCGCGAGTGATCAGACTGTTATTTTATCAATGAATGAGAAATCTCTGTACAGATTCTTCATTCAATTAAGTAACGTGTTACAGAGAAAGGGACTATCTTCAGTCCCTTTCTCTGTATCAAAAAAATATAAAAAAAAACAACCCACAAATATAGTTATACCCCCCCTAGTCCACCCACACCCACCCCTCCAAAGGCGACACCCCCTTCCCTCCACTCGCCCCTCACTTCCTCAGCTTCTCCTCCCAATCCACCCGGTCTGTCCTGATTGGCCAGGAGGAGAAGCCGGAGG
This sequence comes from Glandirana rugosa, assembly GCA_018402905.1. Taxonomy (NCBI): domain Eukaryota; kingdom Metazoa; phylum Chordata; class Amphibia; order Anura; family Ranidae; genus Glandirana; species Glandirana rugosa. The sequence continues at coordinate 998,695 of BLSH010164692.1, read as the reverse complement.
ACAATAGCGAATATTAATTCGCGATTATCACAAGTGGGTGGGTTCGGGGTGCAATGCTCTGCGCCTCAAGCCAAACCTTTTTCAAGCCAATTAGAGCCTCAGGCTCTAATCATGTGGCTAAAAAAAAAAAAAAAAAAAAAACCTCATACAAACGTATGAGTCAAGCCACTCCTAGTAATACCCCTTTCACATCTGTCTGCTGATCCCCTCCTTCTGTTTTTAGCGGACTGGACTAGATCGGATGCAGATGGGCCCATTTACATTAGCCTCTCCATAGAGAACAATGGGTGGTCCGATTGGGCCTGCCTGAAAAACAGACAGGCAGACCCGATCGGTCTGCTTGTGTGAAAGGGGCCCAAGGACTTGTTCACACAGGGCGTATACAGCATACCTTTACGGGGACGCACAGGTGTTCCGTGCATCTCTGTGCAGGCAGTCCCATTGATGTAATTTAGTATGTAGCACGTGCATGAACAGAGCCGTTGTTCCCAATTTTATATCCATGTAGGTCCCCATGCAACCTGTATGGCTGAAATCGCATCACACGGACATCGCATATGATTTGCACTGCAGTGTGGTGCGAATCATATGCGATATTGCTGAGCGCACTGGTGTGAACCAGGGCTAAGGGGTCTTTTCAAATTCTGAAAGCTGTAAGTGAAAAAATGGTAACCTCCGAATTTTTAGAGTAAATTGCTTTTATTTACAGGTTTGCGCATCTTCAGTTTTCACCATTTCACAAAAAGGTGCAATTTAAAATGTACAAATATTTGTTGTTTATTAACTCAATACAGTATTAATGATTTAAGTGTATTTTTAGCGAAAATATTGTTTTGATAAACATTTGCGCAAATACTGCGGGGCCTAAAAAAATCATTAGCACCTTTTTATTCCAGAGGTCATATGCTTTCAATATATGGTTCGGTCAGTCTTTTACAAAATCTGAAAGCTGTAAGTGACAAATGAAAACATCCAGATTTTTAGAGAAATGTTTGGGTACGTTCGGTTTTTACCATTTTGCAAAAAGGAGCAATTTAAAATGTACTAATATTTTGTAAAATTGTATGTTTTTATTGGCTAATAATGGTTTTAGTGCATTGTTAGCGACAATATTGTTTTTGATAAACATTTGCGCAAATGCCGCGGGGCCTACAAATCAGTAGCACATTCTTTTTATTCCAGAGGTCATATGCTTTCAGAAAATGTATGGTATGCTTCTGAAAGCTGTAAAGGGAAAAATCAAAAAACCTTCAGATTTTTTGAGAAATTTGGATATTTACATTTTTACGTACGTTCGATTTTCACCATTTTGCAAAAAGGTTCAATGTAATAATTTTTTTTGTTACTAACCATTTGCCGAACGTGTACACGGCCGCAAGGTGGATCCATTATTCTGGGAAGGTGTACTACAACGCCCTCCCAGAATCGCGCACCTGGGAGCATCCGTGACCGCCGGGTCCGTGAGACCCGGCGCATCACGGTAAATGGCCGCTCGAATTGGCGGAGTGATCACTTGTAAACAAGCTGGCGGATATCCGGCTTGTCTCTCCCCTCTCCGCACCGATCGGTGCAGTGTGAGAGGAGAGGGGGGGGGAGAGAGGAGATGCAGCGGTGCTGTGGGCAGGGTCTGAAGTGCCCACAGCACCGCTATGTGCCAGGCAGGGACCCCCCCCCCCAACCACCCATAAAGCTTCACCCATGCAGCCTATCCATGCTCACATATCCATGCTCACCCATGCATCCATGTTCACCCATGCATCCGTGCTCACCTATCCATGCTCACCCATCTGTTACCCATGCATCCGTGCTCACCCACCCGTCACCCATGCTCACCCATCTGTCACCCATGCGTCCGTGCTCACCCATGCACCCGTGCCCACCCATCCGTCACCCATGCTCACCCACCCGTGCGCACTCATCTGTCACCCATCCATGCTCACTCATCTGTCACCCATGCATCCGTGCTCACTCATCCGTCACCCATGCATCCGTGCTCACCCATGCATACAATGCATCTGGGCTCACCCATGCATCCATGCTCCACCATCCCTATGTGCTCACCCATGCATCCGTGTTTACCCATGCATCCGTGCTCACCAATCCTGTCATGCTCACCCATGCAGTCTCATCCGTGCTCACCAATCCAGCCGTGCTCACCCATCCAGCCTCATCTGTGTTCACCCATCCAGCCTCATCCGTGTTCACCCATGCATCTATGCTTCGCCATCCATCCGTGCTCAGCTACGTATCCATGCTCCACCATCCATCTGTACTCACCCATGCATGCATGCATGCTCACTAATGCATGCGTGCTCACCCATCCCCATCTATGGCTTATCCACCCCCATTCGTGCTCATTTATGCCTCATTCATGCTCATCCATACCACATCAGTTCTCATCCATGACACATCCATGCCACTACAGTACCCATCCGTGCCACTACAGCACCCATCAGTGCTACCACAGTGCCTCACAATAATGTAATAGGTAGTCAAATTAGATTTGAAATTTATGCCCCTAGAATGCCTGATGGTGCACCCTGCATGTATGTGGCCAGGCTGTGTAAAAGTCTCACACGTGGTATTGCCATACTTGGGACGGGTAGCAGAATATATTTTGGGGTGTAATTTTTGCTAGGTACATGCTGTGTGTTAGAAATATTGTATAAATGGACAACCTCGTGAAAAAAAAAAAATAAAAAAAATAATGCATTTTGATTTTCTTTCCACATTTTCCAAAAACTTGTGGAAAAAAATGAACCGTTCAAAAGAGTCATTATGCCTCATAAAATATGCGTTGGGGTGTTTACTTTCCAAAATGGGGTCATTTTTTGGGTGTTTCCATTGCCCTGGTGCTCCAGGACCTTCAAAAGTGCAAGAGGTAGTCAGGAAATTATATGTGTAATTTATGTCCTTAGAACGCCTGATAGTGCTCCCTGCATGTTAGGTCTCTGTATGTGGCCAGGCTGTGTAAAAGTCTCACACATGGGGTATCCCCATACTCAGGAGGAGTAGCAGAATGTGTTTTGGGGTGTAATTTTTGGTATGCTGGGTGTGAGAAATAATCTGTTAATATGACAATTTTGTGGAAAAAAAAAAATCTTTATTTCGCAAAGAATTGTGGGAAAAAAATTACAACTTCAAAAAACTCGCCATGCCCCTTACTAAATAAGTTGGACTGTCTTCCAAAAAGGGGTCATTTGGGGGGGTATTTGTACTTTTCTGTCTGGTTAGGGTCTCAAGAAATATGATATTAATGAAATTTATATTTAGTAGGAATTTTGTAAAATTTGCTATGTATTTATCTGCTAATCATGATCTTATTGGATTTTTAGCGAAAATATTATTTTGATAAACATTTGCACAAATATCGTGGGGCCTTAAAAATCAGTAACACCTTCTTTTTATTCTACTGGGCACGTGCTTTCAGAAAATATATGGTTTGGGGGGTGTTTTACAAATTCTGAAAGCTATAAGTGAAAAATAAAAAAGCAAATGAAAAATTGCAAAAACGGTCTGGCCACCTGAGTGTAAAAATGGTGCACAGGGCCTGGCAGCGGAAGGGTTAAAGCATTTAGGGTAGGGCTACATGTAGTATTTTAATCTTGTATTATTAAGAAACTTAACCACTAGTTGCCAATTGGCTTATCTAAAGTACACTAAAATCCAAGTGTTGCTAATGAGCTGACTGTCAACAAGTGGTCAAAGTAGACATGAAAATCTTGTGTTTAGCGTCCTATAATGATATTACATAATGACACACATTCAGCTCCGATTGTAATAAAACCGTTTTCTTACTCTGGCAGCAGCTTGTATGACTGGAGATCAATGTCTGGTAGAAATGTGTCACATTCAAACTCTTGCTGAATTCTGGTTATAAACATCCTCTGGCTAACGGGTTTGTCCATAACTTCCTGTATAGAAAGACAAATAGAAATGTTTTTAAGGAGACCCACAAACTAGGTTAGTACCTCCACTAGTATGGTAAATGATTGAACTATGTGATCAATAGCCAATCTACAGCTGCATTATTTTATGCAGGCCAAAGAAAAGTTAATTTAGGCCACATTCACACTATTGGAAAGGGGTAAAACACATGTTACTGCAATTCAAACCTACCTGAATTGTGTTACCATTCATTAGGTATTTGGTACTCTGACCTCTGTAGTGGGATACAGTCCAACATAAAATGATCATCAATAAGGGCCCATTCACACCAGACTGGTTGCAGGAAAGAAAATCGCAACATCTATGGCCAGCCAAGAGATTGCATTGTATCTATTTTGCATATACCCAGCAGGTTAAGTCACCTACCAGTTTACCCAAGAACTCCACATGCATCATTTATATTTTAAGTGGTAGCACAGAATGAAAGCCACCATTATTTTATGAACAATGCCACCCTTTTATGGAGTCAACATGTCTGCCATGTACATATGGGAAAATTTGGTTATTTACATATTTTGGGAAGCCCTTTATTTCTGCAAACACAGTGAAGGATAACCTTCAGATTTATGGTGTTTTCTGAACTATAGAATCCTTGATTGCCTATTTCATACCCTCCTTCCCCCCCACATACAATCAAAATCCAGTTGCAGAAACCAACGTTTTTGACAGGAATCACCTCCTGCTTCTACAACTTTTATAAATAAGTTTTTCTTGTAGTAGCTTGTCTCTTTATTCCCACCTACAGTAGTACAATTCCCCAATAATCTGTAAATTCTATGTTAACCATCCATGTGTTCATAAATGGTTGAAAATCAGTGGGCATAACTGAGCCAGGGATTTTGTTGCAATGCAGAAGGAATACTTTTATTTTCTGGGGCTAATAGATGGCTACTGCTAGATAATTACATTTAGGAAGTAGAACACATTTGTACAACGATGGAGTTCTAACTTACAACACTGATAACTTCTGCAGATAATCTATAACTACGGATTTAGGTAAGCAGAATATCTCTGTGCTGGTTGTGGTTTAGATGCATTTGCCTCTTAAAAGTTTACCCCAATCTGTTACAGAAGAGCTCCAGGATACACAAAAAATGTACAATCTAATATAATGAAATAGTTGATTAGCATGAAGACCCCCATGAACATTTTCGAGCAGGCTGGTTAACTCAAGTAAAATGCCTGAACTAGAATTATGTAATTATATTCTTCAATGGGCTGCATTATGTTTCTTAATGACCACATCAACATTATTTCATCAAGGGCCCATTCACACTTGCATTGACGCAACACGCACAAAAATGCTTGTGTTAATGCGTTCCTGCAATGCACCAGCTCTGTGCGCAGTGCAATTCATTGTGAATAGCACCCCAATACACAGCACACATACTGTGAGCTGCATTGCTAAAAAACGGCCGTGTGGTGATACATTGTGGTGTGCAGGCAAATCATTCACATTGAATATGTTGCCTTAACACAACGTACAAGTGAAGTTGGAATCTGTCCTAAAAGATTATAGCACCCATATTCTACATTACAATTTAACTAGGATAATCATGCTTAATGCCAGTTAATGAGGCCATATAAGATTTCATGGGTTCAGCTAGTAGTTACTATTTACTGTAAACCAGTCCCAACACGTGTCTTTAAGCTCCTCTTTATACTGTGCCAACTACCTTTTCTTGTATGATTTCCCTGGGTGTCTATTCCCAATCCTAAGGTTGTGCTCAGTAGTGCTAAACCATCTTCAATCAGACAGCAGTGGTCCCAGTAGATACAGTACTGTCACTCATAAAAAATAAAAGAAGACACCAACACGGGGTCAAGGAGGACTCAAAATAGGCAAAATAATAAAGGGACATACCCAATCCACTCAGGGAACAGAGTAAGCCCTGGGGCTGTAATGGTGATAGCAAAGAAATGGGGAAAACTAGCACAAAAAAGGGGCAGCACAGGAGGCTGTCCAAAGGATCACCATAAAATAAGCCACCGGGATTTTGGGTGTGTGAACCTTAAAAAATGAGTAATAACACAAACGGCATCAAAAAGCAAATTTTATTAGAAAACTACTGCTACACCCACATGGTAATACAGGATGAAGCACGGGAATAAAAAACGGAAAACACTGAACAGCAAACCACCACCAATTGACAACGTTGTCATATGTGAGAAGATAAAAAACACACACACAGACTCTCCCCAAGGATCAGTCAGGTGGGGGCCTCCCGGGATGGAAGTGCCCCCCTCCCTACCACCTTGGTGGAGAGGAACCAGTAAGACAGCCCAAAAAACACCCCTCAAATGGAGTGTCCCTCAATAGATTGAGTCTAAAGAGCCATGGAGTGGCCAAATAAAGCCTTTTTTCCTTTTGAAAAAATAATAATAATAACGCTTTATGGATAGGCAATGGCAATAGAAGAAACCATGGACATGGGAGGAAAAGCCTGATTGCGCCCCATAAACAAAATAAACAATCCCCAGCTCAGCTGGACTGATCAGACAGATAAATATGTAATGAAACAAGCAGCAAAGAGCATAATAAAATAAACATATATATATGACCAGTCACAGTGGATGTCAGTGCGGAGCTGGCGTCAGTCCGATGATGGCAAAACGCCCGGAGGCAGACTACGGACTGACTGACCGGGGCTGAGAGGAGATAAACGTGTGCGAAGCCGTCTGATGATGGCAAATTCCCCGATCTCCAGGAGCAATTACAACACTCAGAAGGAAGGGAGGGGGGAGCGGCTACAGACAGCTGGGGGAACGGGTGGTTAACCCCACAAACGCAGTAAGATAATGCACCTCACGCCAAACAAATGAAAGGGACCTCCAACACCCTGGATAGAATGGGAACAGCCAACCCCCGGATGTGTGCAGCCCTGAGGTAAGCCTGGTGAAGACCAGGATCGCGGCTAGGACTGACCGGGGGGTGGGTCCAAGGCGGCTAGTCTATGCAGGCGGAGAGGGGTCCGCACAGCAGCGGCAAACTCACCGGATCCGACGGTAAAGCCGCAGCATTCATCCAGGAACCATGGAAGGAGATGCAAGCCGTCCCAGGAAAGCGGAACAGCTCCCCAATGGAAGGGGCGGGCCAATGCAGGCGTGTCCTCCAGCAGGCAGCTCCGATAAACACCGTGGGGATGGATGGCTACAGGCCGGAATCAGGGCTTCATGGAGAGGAGAGGGCTGACGTGCTGGCAAGCAGTGCAGCCGTCGACGCGTTTCGCTGGTAAACCCAGCTTAGTCAGGACTGGCGCCACCTGGTGGACGGGGGTGTATATATACATTACTCCGTCCAATCACTCCATGGAGATCAAATGGTCACAGGTGTTGCTGCTGTTGTGTTACAAGCTGCATAGCATCACAGTATCATCCATAATTACACACAGTATGTGAACCATGAACAATAAACACTAAACAGTCATGTGCATAAAGGAACTACTACATACTAGATAATACTGAGCACATAAGAATAAAGTAAAGTAAAAACGGGGGCTAGGGGCCCACGAAGGATACATGATGGGCATATGGCATGAAAAGGGCAGGACTGACAACGACCCACCCATATAGAACCCCCCCCCTTTTTTTTTTTTTTTGATAAAGTCAGTGGACAGTGTGTTGCATAGATGACTCTAGCAGGGACCCCCCAAGAAAGGTTGTAGGTTCAGTTCTTTATTTAAGCCTGATGGCATCAAAGCCCCAAGGGTATAGATCCAGAATTTTTCCTTTTGCAGTAACACCCGGTCAAAGTCACCTCGCCTACTGCTGATATTTAGAGCATAGATGCCTTTGACCTTGGTACCCTCTGGATTACCTCCATGATAAATCGAATAATGTTTGGCAATGTGACTTTTGGGCTCATTGCGTCTGATGTCATTTAGATGTTCACCGATGCGAATACGCAGTTGTCGTTTGGTTTTACCAATATATAGTTTGTTACACGGGCAGGTAAGACTGTAAATCACTTTTGTGGTGGCACGGTTTATCAAACTTTTTATCCTGTAAACTTTTTTATGTGTTACGTCGGTGAACTCCCTGGTTCTTTCAACGTATTTACAGATCTGACAGTGGCCGCAGGCAAACATGCCCTTAGTGCGCGGTATGGTGGATAGCCAGGTATTCTTTATATTTGTGGGGGAATATTCAGATTTTGTTAGGAGGTCCGAGAGGTTTGGGGCTCTTCTAGCCACCATGTGGGGATAGTCACCCACGATTTCTGCTATGACAGGGCATTTGGTCAATGTTGGCCAATGTTTAGACAGCACCTCTTTAATGTTTGGCCATTGTGAGCCAAAGTTGGTAATGAACCGCACGGGATCCAGGCTGGATGTCATTTCACCCTCAACTGATTCCTTCTTCTCCTGTAGGAGTGAGGGGCGCTCGCATTCCATCGCTTGTTTTTTGGCTTTTCTTAGGGTCTTGTGGCTATATCCTCTTTCCCTAAAACGATTATACATGGCATGGGCTTCCTTTTTGAATTTTTCATCTTCCGAGCAATTTCTGCGAATACGCAGAAACTGTCCAATTGGAATTCCCTGTTTCAGGGGTTCAGGATGAAAGCTATCCGCCCTCAAAAGGGTATTGGCTGCCGTTGGTTTACGATAAGTTGATGTACTGATGCCGCCATCCTTCTTGGAGATGTTCAAATCCAAAAAGGGTAGGCTTTCGTAATGCCAGTTGTAGGTAAGCCTAATATTCAAATTGTTTCCATTAAGGATATCCATGAATTTCTCCAGATCAGATATGGTTCCTTTCCAAATCATCAGGATATCGTCTATATAGCGTATCCAAAAGTGTACAAATTTCGTAAAGTCTTCCAGGGGGTAAACCTCCGTTTCTTCCCACATGAAGAGATGAAGACAGGCGTAGGCGGGCGCCCAAGCCGCCCCCATCGAGGTCCCTGAGGTCTGCTGGTAGTACTGCTGATTGAATTGGAAGTAATTGTTGTGAAGAGCAAAAGAAAGTAGGTCAAGTATGAATTCATTTTGATGGGCCATTTCGGGAAAGTATTTCTCCAAGTAGAAGGACACAGCCTTAAGGCCCCATTGGTGGGGGCGGACAGAAGTAGAGAAGTACACCCTTCTTTGCCTCCAAATGGGGGACCTTCTGAAATGCTTTAAACATGTGAAAACCTATGCGATATATCTGCTATAGGACTACTAAACCTTTCCTTGGTATAGACTAGACCTCTTTAAGTACCTATAGGAATTACCTTTGTTAAACTTATAAT
>BLSH010164692.1:932762-978078 GCA_018402905.1 Glandirana rugosa | reverse complement strand
CCAGGTCAACTCCTTGCGAACTAGGCATTGAAACTGGAGAGCTATTCTGTGAGGGGGTTTGATGTAGGAAGAGAGGACGGCCCCCAAGGGAGGGGCCAGCGGATTCTTTTCCCTGCCTAGTTAACTCCTAGTAGGACGAACATAAAACCCACAAAGTCATGAAGAGCTGCGTCTGTCAGTGAACGTAGGAGAAAGGCAGTTTTATCCTTTGCTGACTCTGTTAGGGGTATCTGCCAGTAGCCCTTAGTTAGGTCCAGGGTTGTTATGTACTGGGCCTCTCCCAAACGTTCCACAAGTTCATCGACCCAAGGAATCGGGTATGCATCAAACTTGGACAAGCTATTCAGTCTTCTAAAATCGTTACAGAACCGGATAGTGCCATCGGGCTTTGGGACCAGCACTATGGGACTCGACCAGTTAATGTGGGATTCCTCTATCACATGCAACTCTAACATGTTCTGTATCTCCTTTGCTACTGCCTTGCTCCTAGCCTCAGGTATTCTATAAAGTTTCACATTTATGCGAACACCAGGCTCTGTGCTTATGTCATGTTGAATCATTGTGGTCAGTCCGGGCAAAGGGGAGAAAAAGTCTCTATTTTAGTTCAAGAACTCTAACGTCCTGTTGTTGTGCTACTGACAAGGATTCCGTCAGGGGGATGTCCGGTGTCATGGGTACCCCATCTTTTGGAGGAGGTGGTACGGCCAACAAAGCCTCTCTGTCCTTCCATGGTTTCAAGAGGTTAACATGATAGATTTGTTTGCGCTTCCTTTTCCCCGGCTGGTAAACGTTGTAGTTTACTTCTCCTACTCTTTCCTTAATCTAAAAAAGGGACTCTGCCACTTTACGAGGAATCTACATTCAACAGTGGGGACCAGCACCAGTACTCTATTCCCGGGGTTGAAAGTTCAGGTCTTACCTCCCCCACCCACCCCCGATTATAAACCTTTCTCTGAGCCCCCTGGGTTTGCTTCATATGCTCTCATACCAGGGGCAGGACCGCTGCAATTCGATCCTGCATCAAGGAAATATGCTCGATGATGCTCCTATGAGGGGGTGACCTCTCCTATGTTTCTTTGGCAACATCCAACAATCCCCAGTGAGGTCTACCATACAAGAGTTCAAATGGGGAGTACCCCGTAGATGCCTGCGGAACCTCTTGTATGGCAAACACGAGGTACGGCAGAAACATATCCCAATCTCTCCCATCTTTTTCCACTACCTTTTTCAAGCGTTTTATTAAACTTCTCCGCAAGTCCATCCGTTTGGGCGTGGTAGACCGAGGTACGGAGATGGGGAATTTTATACAACTTGCACAATTCCTTGGTTACACGGGACATAAACAGGGTGCCCTGATCAGTTAAGATTTCTTTAGGGATCCCCACCCGACTAAATACCTGGACCAACTACTTGGCGATAGTCTTAGCAGAGGTGTTGCGCAAGGGTATGGCTTTTGGAGAGAGGGTCGCGTAATCTAGTATTACGAGGATGTGCTGGTGTAACCGGGCAGACCTTGCCATGAGATCCATGCCAATTCTTTCGAATGGCACTTCAATTATGGGCAGTGAAACAAGTGGACTACAAAAATGGGGTGAGGGCGCAGAGAGTTGACACTTAGGGCAGGATTCACAATACTCTGACATCTGTATGCAACCCAGGCAAGAAGAATCTCTGGGTTATTCTCTCCCTGGTCTTCTCCATACCCAGATGTCCCCCATTACATGACCATGGGCCAGATCTAGCACCACCCTGCGAAAGGGTTTGGGAACTACTAGCTCTTCTACTTCGTCCTCCCTGCATTTTACCATCTGATACAACAAATTATTTTTAAGAGCCATGTAGGGAAAAGACACCCCCCAATTAGGGTCCACAGGTTCCCCATCAATCACCTTCACTTTTTCCCTGGCTCTAAGGTGAGTGACATCCCGTAGTTGCGCTGTACAGAAGTTCTCTCTCCGGACCTCTAAGTCAGGTACTACATTCTGTTCACTCTCATGGTCAGACATTTTCTGGGTCATTAGCCACCAGCTGGGAGCCATCTTCCGGCTCCCCAGCCATTACAGGAAAAGGAAGATGGTCTCCATCTGTCCTGCAACCAGTCTCCCCTTCCATTTGGCAAAAAGGGTCTGGTGAGAGTTCCCGAGCTTCCTCAGCAGGGGGAGCTCTTTCCTCCAGATTCTCTGTGCCTTCCCTTAACCTGCAAAAATGGGGAAAATCCCTCCCCACTAGGGCTTCATGAAGCAGTGACGGTAACACCCCCACTGAATGTGTCACCCTGCCCCAAGGGGTGTCAATCCCAACCACTGCCGTCTGATAGTCTCGAGTGTCCCCATAGATGCAAATGACCCCGATAGTGGTAGGGTGTAACCTTGCAGGATTTATACAACTGCTTTTGACCAACTTTGCCACACTACCCGAGTCAAGCAGTACAGTGATTAGTTTCCCATCAATAGAAATCACACACACACACATCTGCTTCTCCATACGACTTTAACATGATGCTGTATATGCAACCTGTACAAAAAGAGAAAGGCGTCTATTCACAAGTCTAATCACATTGCATGGGTTCATCATTCAGGGGCAATTGGCAGCAATATGGCCCAATGCATGGCATCAGTAGCACTGTATGTGCTCTATACCCAGTCCTCTCAAGGGTCCCCAAGACCTTCCTAGCTTCTTTGGCAAGTCTCCAAGTCTAGAGCCCATAGTCTCAGTCATTACAGCAGTCTTATTAACCTTCCTGACATCCTTGAGCGTTGGGACAGTCTTATCGGATCCGTTGGACTTTTCACCCCTAGAAACATTGGAGTGGGGCGCAGCCGGGTATCACAAGTCCTTTGTATCTCTCCACGAGGTCCACCAGTTGGGTCTCCATGGTTGATCCACTTCCTCAGAGTTGCAGGAAGCGCACGCTCCATGATCTGAGGGCCTGGCAAAGTCTCTGGCTGTAACCACTTCTTGGTGAGATGGATTAAGTCAAACATTTGGGAGCAGGGTGGCTGGTCAATGCGGTAGGTCCGCTGATGTACCCGTTGAGCCTGGACTGCCATGGTGTCACCCAGGCATGAGAGTATCTCCGTTTTTAGCGACTCAAAGTCCTGGGCCTCATCAGGTTCTAAATTAAAATAGGCCTTTTGGGGCTCACCTGTCAGAAAAGGCACTAGCTGTCTCGACCATTGTTTTTTTGGCCATCCTTCGCAAAGAGAGACTCGTTCAAAAGTAGTGACGTACACCTCCACGTCATCCGCAGGTGTCATCTTCTGCAGGTGGTAAGGAGGCGTGTACCAATTTTGTTTCCACTGCCACGGGAGGTGCGGGCCCCTTCTTTTACTCCAGCAGGGTCTCCGCAAACGATCGGTTCATCTCCTGTTGTGCTGCGATAGCCTGGCAACTGTCCTCCCTCTGACCTACAATTGCCTACCGAGTTGCCTCCCGTTGAGCTGCCTGTTGTGCTGCGATAACCTGGTGACTCTCTTCCCACTGAGCTGCTGTGGCCTTTGCGACCTGGCAGTTGGTCTCCCGCTGAGCTGCATTGGCTTGCAGCAAGGCCTTTAAAATCTCCTCCATTGTGGAAAGTTGCCCGCTGAACTCCACCACGTGTGGGTGATTAGCTCTTGTGGATCACCTTTCCTGGGAAAAAGGTAGCGGGAAGATCAACTTTCTTAAAAGTCTGGCAAGTTGCCAGTTTTATTTAGAAAAGGTTGCAAGTCATAAAATAAACAAAACAAAATCAAAACAAAACCTTGCTGTGCGACGCTAAACTAATACAGCAGGATACCTCTCTATATGGATGTCGGGCTTGTCCCTGACACCTTCAAACATACACAAACCTTTTCCTTTTGTAGTCCTTTGAGCAACCAGCAACTCTAGGTCTTAGCTCTCTCAGTTCAAGCATACTGAGTCCCAGCGTGAGCTGCACTGAGATCCTTTCCTGGTTATTTCAAGCAGCTGGAGAGGGATTTGGGTGGACCAGAACCAGCTTTGGTGCCTGGCAAAACCCAGGTCGGACTCTCACCAGTCAACTCTAAGTGAATGTATGTGAGGCGACAAATATTGCCCGTCCACTATCGCACCTCGCATAACGTCACAGTACATAAAAATACATGGGCGTACATTACATACTCACATAGACGTATGTAAGAATATACTCTACACCAGTCAAAGGCTGGAAGGAAGGCAGAATCAAGAAATTCCTACCCCGCCCCAAACAATTAAAAATCTTTTATTTCCATGTGGACCTAGCCTTAGTGCTTTTTACCTTCAAAGAAAGAAAAAAAAAAGGTGTTTTTTTTTTGGATGCTACATTGCCTTTACCTTCGGTGATCAGTTTAGATACAAATAGTGCTAAGCAGACTACTTTAATATCCATTTCTGCATGTTAATAAATAATAATGTTTATAAAATTGCATATAACCATCCTTATTACGAATGATGAAAGCCAGAGGAAGGGAAATATTTTTAAACATAAAGCATCGCCTTTTAGGCAACAGGAAATCAGCATTCTGGGGGCTGCTTTCATGTTTCACATCGCAGATGATTGAGGAGTTATTTACATTAAAATGGCTTAAAGGCATGGGGCAACATCCACTCTTGAAACACTTCAATCACTGAAACTTTTCCTTCAACAAGCAGCTCTAGAACAGGCATAAATACTCTGATTAGGGGCATAAAAAATAGCAAGTAAACATGTTCTCCAAAAATATTCATCACAGTTATGAGGCACTTTTTACTGGTATAGGTGAACATGCCTGACAGGATCGCTGTAACCAGCGTCCCAACAAAATCATACTCCTGAATTTTAATAGCTGCAAAAACAAGCAGCAGTGACGGCTGGTGCTCCATTTTTTTGGGGGGCGGCAAACAAACCACCTGCCACTGACCTCCCTCCAGTCGGTCGCACCCCGAACCCCCCGTCGCTCGATCGTCAGCCCACCAGCCCCGCCGCACTTCTTCTAGGTCGCTGGCAGCACTTCCTCATCTGCGCCTGCTCCTCCTTGGCTTCATGTCAGCTTCCCCTACTCGGCGGCCAACTGGTCCCGCTTCTTGATTGCCCGGAAATAGAATCAGGAAGACAATCTTAAATATTAATTCGCTATTGTCACACAACTGGGTGGGCTCAGGGCGCAGTGCCCACCTTTTTTGAGGCTCTGGCTCTAATCATGTGCTTCTAAAAAACAAGAAAAAAACAAACAAATTGGAATCCAGGCGTCCAGTGCTCTGCATGTAAATTGGGGGCCGGGCGCATGGATAATGGGGGCGGCGCCCCTTATGGACAGGCTGCCACTGCCAAGCAGTATCTGTCCATGGTGTAAAATGGCCTGGAGAGAACTGCACTGGACTGGGAATGCCTCTCTCTCTCCCAGCTGTGACCATTATTAATAAGATAAATTGGGTTGGTGGAGATACGTTACCATTCAAGCATCAAAGTGGGACCTGCAATTAGCGAAACCTTAGGCATTACAGAGCTACCCATCTTCCAGCACCCATTTAATTTGTGGCTCTGAGATGTCATGTGACCAAATTATGAATGCACATAATGGAAGGGGTTAATAGCCAAAGCCGATCCAGAGGAAGGCAACAAAAACCCAATAAAGCACAATCCAATTTGCTCCAGCGGGGGAAAAAAATGGATCAATTTTCCTATAAATATTAGTATTAGTTATATTATGTGCATTAAGGGCCCTTTCACACGTACGTGTCCGTGTGCATGCTCCGTTTTGCTCAGCAGGGAGACAGACAGATCCATCAGAGTTCTTGCCCACCCCTATGTGAAATCGGATGACAACGGATGATGTCTGTCCGTTGTCATTCGATCTGATCCGCGGACAGATGGAAAAATAGGGTTTTCCTCCATCACACTTTACGGAAGCGGAGTGGATCGGAGAGCAACGGGTGTCAGCGGACATATCTCCGCTGACATCCGCCGCTTTATATGGCTGCATGGAGGCTCCGTTCAGGTCCGCCTGAAAAAACTGACAGGCGGACTTGAACGGAACGTCCGTGTGAAATGGCCCTTACGAAAGAATCCAGGCCTTTCTTAAAACTATCTATTGAGCTGGCCAGGACCAGCTCTTGAGGGAGCCTATTCCACATTTTTACAGCTCTTACTGTGAAGAAGCCTTTCCGTATTCGGAAATTAACCACTTGCCTACCGGGCACTTTACAACCCCTTCCTGCCCAGGCCAATTTTCAGCTTTCAGTGCTGTTGCACTTTGAATGACAACTGCGCAGTCATACAACACTGTACCCAAATGATGTTTTTATAAATTTTTTGAGACAAATCAAGCTTGCTAAAACAAACGAAAAAAGACCGAACATTTAAAAAAAAAAAATAAAAAAAAATAAATAATTTTCCTAGCTTCTGTTATTAAATTTGCAAAGCAGTACTTTTTCTTCTTTACTGATGTGTGCTTATGGGCACGAATGAGGCTGCACTGGTGGGCACTGATGAGGCTGCACTGATAATCAGAGCACTGATGATCTGTAACCTGATTATCAGTGTAAATGTCCCGTCACAAGACAGCCAATTATTGGCTTTCCTTTCCTCACACATGGACAGCGCTGAGGAAAGGAAATGCTGTGATTGGACACACCTGATCACATGGTAAAGGGCTGCTGAGATTTGCCCTTTACCTCGATCTGACAATGATTACAGAGCACGGGGAGGAGAGGTTCTGGGAGGATGTCAATAGATGCCCTCCCAGAACTGGACAACCACACTACAGCCGTCTTTCGGCTATAACCCGGTCGGAAAGTGGTTAAATCCCTTTTCCTCCCGATGTAAAGAGTGTGATGTTAAGTCACATAGTGACTTTACTGGTATGTCCTCTGGACTATGCTGCCATTAACTATAGTGTGTGTGTTTTTCTAATGAAAAGGTTAAATACCTTTTCTCATATTGCAGCTGTGTAGTCACGTGACCCCCCTCTGCTCTTCTTCTCTGGTCTATGGAGAGAAGCAGGAGGGGCTGAGATTCCTCTGACTTCAGCCAAGGGAAGTCACGTGACCGCACAGCGGCGGAGGGGGAAAAGGTATTTAGCCTTTTCATTTACAAAAAAAATAAATAAAATAAAAATAAACATACACTGTAGTTAATGCCAGCATAATTTGAGGTCATACGTGTACTTTTGCTGCATATTGTGGCTGAATAGCGGGGGGAGGGGCAGGGAGGAGTCGCTCACACTGACAGGCAAGGAGGGAAGGTGAGAGAGGAGAGACTCACAGCAGAGAGGGGGATGACGGAGGCACACAACCTTATCACGGTACCATGGCTCAGCAGCCATGATTACCGTGGTCCGCATAGACATGGGGACAGAAACAGACAAGATAAACCAGGTATATTACAATATAGAAAGGGACAAAGTAAACGACACAAGCACTGTGCTATAGATCATATCTTAAAGGAACAGAGACACACACACACAAATATGCCTGTTTATAAAATGGTCAGGTAGGGTATAGAAGTAAGCCTGCACAGCTTCTATAAGAAGGTACCAATAAGCATTTACGTTTGTTAAGCATAAACGCAGTAGCATGCACCTACAGTACCTGCATTAAGTGAATTGCAACTATTTTAAGAATTAACTTCGCAGCCAGAAATACTAAATAAACACAACAGTGACCGGTTAAACAGCGAAGAATACAGTGCAACCTTTATTCTTGAATTAAAAGCACTGATTGACTCGCCCCACAGTACAAGCAGCATAACAGCGCTGTGCATTATTCAGTATTTATTGCACACAAGTGCCTGTATAAAACATCAATCTCCAGATATTTGCAACTGTGTAAATTATACTCATTTATATGGCGGTATAGGCAAGTATTTAAACTAAAAAGCTACCATAATTGTCATACCAGTTTATCACCATTTTAAGGCTTTTCCAGGCCTCCTTTTTAATTTCTGGCAAGAACAGTTTGAGAAGCATCAAGCCAGAAAGCCTTTCATATTTACATGCATTGTGCTACTGCTCTGACTCATACAATGACCTTTTCCCTTCATTATTTTTCCAAGAGAAAGTCAAATCAATCTGACTGTTTATACAAAGATCCACTAACATTTTAGAACGGTACTCCATCTAAAATATTTTCTTTAAAAGCCAGCTAGTAAGCAGCAAACACTTTTAGAGAAACCCTTAAAACTGGGATGAAGCCTCTAATGAGATTAACTAATGGTTCATGTTACATAGTCAGTGAGGTTGAAAAAAAGACACAAGTCCAACCTATGTGTGTGTTTTTATGTGAGTTTTACATTGTTAAATGTTATTTGTCCACTGCACGATTACAGCTAACATGCTACTGCACACCAGTCTAGGTTCACGCAAGTGTGACTGCAATCTTGATCAGATTTTCAGTGTGATTATGTAGTGGGACTTGGTTGCATTTCGGTGCGTTTTTGATACTACTGCGTTTTTGACTCTCATATCAGTCAGCAGGGATAAGTCATTGGTTGTTATAGAGCCAGCACACAAGGGCGTCCTAACAGCCAGTGACTCATCTCTGCTGTCAGCAGAATGTATACAAAAATGAAAAACCATGTACAGGCATCTTTGGTGCATCTCCATTGACGTCTATGGGGCACAACATTGCACTGCACCACAAAGTAGCAAAGGACCCTTTTCCAAAATTGTGCCGTGCCAAGTTGTATTGATGTGAATGGGCACCATGTGATTTCCATTGTCATGTGATTCTGTGAACCAGGCCCTCATCTACTAAATTCAGTATCAGGATGGCTTAACATTGTAGATTTGACCATACGCCGTTATGGTTATATGTGATCAAAAGAATATCTACCTGTCCATAAATGAGGTTGAACAGATAGATCTGATAGTCAACTAGAGTCCTTCAACAGTTAATAACTAGGTGGTGGATAGAAGCCATGAACTGCAATCAAAGTTTTGCAGTTTTAACTAGTTCAGTCGTCATTGTACTATAGGCCGGGCAGGACCAATCAAGTTCCCAGGTGGACGTCATATGCCGTCCTCCCCAGAACACGCCTTGCAGTGGCGCAATTTGTCACCTGCTGTGTCCACCTGACACAGCAGATGACAGATCAATGTATGGGCCTGCTTTCGGTACCATGCAATTGCTGTGACCAATCACAGCAGTACACATGACAATTGTACACACTGGATGGCTTCCATTCATTGTGTTGATCTCTGTGATTGGCAACAGTGATTTCATGGTATAGACAGCCCATCTGTACCATGTGATTTGCTGTGGCCAATCACAGTTAATCACAACAGTAAAAACCCTGAATGAATCAAATTCATTCAGTAACAACATATTCACTGTTATAAGTAATCATAGGGTGCAAAAAATAATGATAAAAAAAATAAAATAAAAAAATCGAAAACACCTCCCCAGAGTAGTACAGGGTTACTATGGTAACACTGTTGCTCTGGTCACAGTATGCAAAGAAAATGAAAAAGAATTAAAAACAAAAATGAAATATGGCTAGCAGTCTCCGCTCTAATTCATCCCAAGCTCATCCATGTCTTTATAGAGCTGGATTGTGCACTGGTGTGCAGTCATGTTAGGACAGGAAGGGGCCATCCCCAAACTGTTCCCAAAGTTGAGAGAATGAAATTGTCCAAAATGTCTTGGTATGCTGATGCCTTAAAAGTTCTCTTCACTGGAACTAAGGTACAAGCCCAACCCCTAAAAAATAACCCCACACCATAATCCCCCCTCTACCAAATGATTTGGACCAGTGCACAAAGCAAGGTCCATAAAGACATGGATGAGTGAGTTTGGGGTGGAGGAACTTGACTGGCCTGCACAGAGTCCTGACCTCAACCCGATAGAAGACCTTTGGGATGAATTTAAGCGGAGACTGTGAGTCAGGCCTTCTCATCCACATCAGTGCCTGACATCACAAATGCGCTTCTGGAAGAATGGTCAAACACTCCCATAGACACATTCCAAAACCTTGCGGACAGCCTACCCAGAAGAGTTGAAGCTGTTACAGCTGCAAAGCATGGGCCAACTCAATGTTGAACCCTACGGACTAAGACTAGGATGCCATTAAAGTTCATGTGCATGTAAAGGCAGGCATCCCAATACTTTTGGTAATATAATGTATATATGTATATAATTATTTGATCCCCTGCAGATTTTGTAAGTTTTCCCACCTACAAAAGAAATAAAGGGTCTATCATTGTCATAATAGGTGTATTTTAACTGCTTGGCGACCAGCCGCCATCGTTATACGCAAATCGCCTCTCCCCTACGCGAATCACCATAACTGTACGGCGGCTCGCGCAGGCACAGTTGCAGACGGGAGCATGCCGCCGGTGGCGCGCGCTCACACAGTGAGCATGCCCGTGGGTCAGACGGACTCGAGGTCCGCTGGCGACCCACGATCGCCTTCTACAGAGGCAGAACGGGAATCTGCCAATGTAAATAAGGCAGATCCTTGTTCTGACAGGGGACATCTACTGTTCCCAGTCATCGGGAACAGTGAGATCTGTCATGTCCCTGCCAGCTCACCCCCCCCCCACTCCCTACAGTTAGAACACGCTGAGGGAAACAGTTAACCCCTTGATCCCCCCTAGAGTTAAACCCCTTCCCAGCCAGTGTAATTTTTACATTGAGCAGTGCATTTTTATAGCACTCCTCAATGTAATAATCTCACTGGTCCCAAAAAAGTGTCAAAAGTGTCCAATCTGCTCGCCGCAATGTCGCAGTCAGGATAAAAATTGCAGATCGCCGCCATTATTAGTAGAAAAAAATAAAAATTCCATAAATATATCCCCTATTTTGTAGACACGATAACTTTTGCACAAACCAATAAATATAAGCCAAATGTGATTTTATTTACCAAAAAATAGGATTTTATTAAGAACTTACCGTAAAATCCTTTTCTCTGAGTTCACTGACAGACGCAGCCCTTCATTGACAAGTGGGGTTTATTCACATCCTACTAGGAGTAGACTAGGCAAATAGAAAAAAAAAAGCAAGCTGACCCCTCCCAGGGGGCCGTCCTCACTCCAGCATATAACCCCCCAGCTCTGCATAGCATATCAGTTCGTAACAAACCGTACAAACGCAACACAGAGGGATGGGTGCTGCGTCTGTCAGTGAACTCAGAGAAAAGGATTTTACGGTATTTTCTTAATAAAATCCTATTTTCTCCTACGTTCACTGACAGACGCAGCCCTTCATTGATGTCCCAAAGCAGTGTCATTCAAGAGGGGTGGGTAAACAACAACTGTACCCAACAGAATCCTCTCAGGAGGCACCAGCCGCGCCTACACCACCGCCTGTAACACTTTATGGCCAAAAGCAGCATCCGCGGATGCTGACACAAACTTTGTAAAACTTAACAAAGGTGTGCACCGAGGCCCAAGTAACCGCCTTGCACACCTGGGACACCGAAGCCTGGTGTCTGAAAGGCCGCCAACCTTTTGCTCGGGCCTTCTGTCAGTACAAACGATGCATCAGACTTCCGAAAAGAAGCTGTAACTGCTAAATACACCCGCAAAGCCCTCACGACATCCAGAGAATGCAACTCAATCTCCTTGGTATGCGACGGGTGCAGACATAATGAAGGGAGAACAATATCCTCATTAATGTGAAAAGAGGAGACCACCTTCGGTATGAACGAAGATGAAGGTCGCAGGACCGCCTTATCTTTATGAAGGACCAAGTAGGGAGACCTACATGACAACGCCGCCAACTCAGACACCCGCCTAGCGGATGTGATGGCCACCAAGAAGGCCACCTTTTGTGACAGCAATTGTAAGGGAATATCCCTGTTCTTCTGCAGTACAGAAAGTACCAAAATTCAAATCCCACCGCGCCAACGGCGACCGCACCTGAGGAGCCACATGGCGTACACCCTGTACAAATGTACTTATCAATGAATGTGACGCTAAAGGGCGTTGAAAAAGAATCGCCAGAGCCGAAATCTGACCTTTGAGTGTAATCAATGCCAATTTGTTATCCAGGCCTTGCTGCAAGAAGGCCAGCACCCGGGACACAACGTAAGAGCGGGGGTTCCACCCCCCGCCTCACACCAGGCAATATAGGCCTTCCAGGTGCGATGATTTATCTTGCGCGAAGTACACTTGCGCGCCTTAAGCATGGTAGGGATCACGGAGTCAGAGACGCCCCTATCCCTCAACACCTGGGACTCAATAGCCAAGCTGTCAAAGCCAGCAAGGGTAAAGCAGGGTGCAGGATGGGTCCCTGTGACAGCAGATCTTTGTGAGGGGATATCTGTCACCATCCGCACAATGTCGGCGTACCAAGGGCGCCAATCCGGAGCTACAACGTCGGCGTACTCAGAGGCCAATCCGGAGCTACCAGGATTGCCGGGATACCCTCCGCTTCTACCCTTCGCAGTAGCCGCGGTAGAAGCTTGAGAGGAGGGAAAGCATACAGGAGCCAGTACCGACCCCAAGGCGCTACCAACGCTTCCGTGGCGGCCGCCAACGGACTCCCTAGTAGGAGTACCCAGACAATCAATTCCCATCTCCAATTATTATCACCCATTGAAAAATCACGGTTATTCTGTCCAGAATGGAGGTGATTTTTTATGGAGAGGAAGAGGACGGGGAAGAGGGAGAAATCGTCTCCCTCACCCCAGAAACCAATCGGACAGGCCTTATTCGGGAGATTATGGAATAGGAGAAGAGGTTGCAGAGCAGGAAGGAGAGTGCAACACAAGAAAACGCAGAAGAGTTTAAGTGGACAGGGAATATTCAATCTTAGTCGGTCAAATTGACAAGTAAGGAAACGCATATTCTTGATTTGGGTCTTAAATGTGCCCCCAAGCGTCCCATCAATAAATTTGGAGTATTTATTGATACACAAAAGTATATTAGAAAGATTAATATGAAGAAATACTTTATTAATAATCCTATATCCTCTGTTAGTAACAGTTGGACTGCTGCGAGAGGGCTGGATAGTGGATTACGCAATCAGTCCACTTGACAACCCCGTGACTAACAATCACTATGTGGAGGTATTTAAGAATCTGGCATTACGTGATTTGGAGAATATAAAATCAAAAAAGGGTTTAAATCCTAGACATATTACAGAAGGTATTGGAAGTCTGGAAAAAAGAAAGAACATCATCATTAGGCCCGCCGACAAGGGGGGTGGGGTGGTGATTCTAGACAGACAATTCTATTTGAACCAAATCAATATGTTATCCGAGGAGGGGACCCATCAGAAATTAGATAGAGATCCAACGTATAAATATAAGGAGGAATTGAAATCTTTGATTGCATTTGGGAGCAGAACAGGAGTGTTAAATAAAAAAGAACGAGCTTATTTGATCCCAAGTGTTTGCAGAATCCCCATTATTTATACGCTGCCCAAAATTCATAAAAATCCTGAGTGTCCACCACTTAGACCCATTGTTAATGGAATTGGGTCTGTTACAGCCAGATTGGGGGAATTCTTGGATAAACTTTTGCAACCTAGCATATTAACAACGAAAGCGTATCTGAAGGCTACTAAAGACCTCCTCTTGGCACCTAAAGATATTCAGCTACAGGATGATGAACCTATTTATTTGGCGACGGCTGATGTGGCCTCACTATACACCAACATTTCCCATGATTATGCAAGTTTGGCACTCAATTGGGCTCTAAGTAAGAGACAGGAGGTACCTATGGAACAGAAGGTTTTCATGGCAAGGGCCTTGAAATTTTGCCTTCGACACAACTATTTTTGGTTCCAAAACTCCTTTTATGCCCAACGGAGTGGCGTCACTATGGGGGCTAAGTTTGCTCCCAGTTTAGCGAACATATTTATGGCTGAATGGGAAGATAGGTATGCGTTTTGCAAGCGGAAAAAGGAGCGCCTTGTTTACCGCAGGTTCATTGATGACTTTATTTGGGTTGGTTCCCCTGAATCATTAGAACTTTTCATCAAGGACCTGAATAACAATCAGAATAACATCAGATTAGAACACCAATACGGTCAGACAGAGATTAATTTCCTGGATTTATGCATATATAGAAGTGGTGATACCCTGGCTACCAGGGTTCACTTTAAACTCACAGATTGAAATAGTTATCTTTCAATAGGGAGTGGACACCACCCCGCCTGGCTCAAAAACATCCCTAGGGATCAGTTAACAAGGATTAGGAGGAACTGTACTACTGTAGAGCATTTTCTTGAACAAGCGGTTGTAGTCAGGAATAAGTTTGTCCAGAAGGGGTATAAAATGGAATCTCTGAACAAAGAGATCCACAGGGTGCTAGATACTCAGAGGGACAACCTGTTGACTGGTAAACAAAATTCTGGTGAAGTAGGTTTGGATAAACAATGGAGCTTTATTTCTGACCATCATAGCCAATATCTTGAGATGGAAAAAATATTTCAGAGACATTGGCACCTTTTAAAGATGGACCGGATGCTTGGACCGGTTCTCCCCATCAGACCTAGTTTTATATATAGGATACTTTTTGGGGATACTCTAGTACAGAAAATTTTAGACCCTCCCACGAGTGGCACTGGCACTACCTTATGGCCTGACCGAGAAGGTTTCAGGTCATGTGGTACATGCAGAGCTTGCAGGTTGACAGGGAACAGCACGAGGTTGAGAACCGATTTTTACTTTACAACGACGCATAGACTCCTCAAGATTAACCAATTTATAACATGTGATACTACACATGTTGTACATGTGCTAATGTGCACGTGTGGGCTAATGTATGTTGGACGGACTAAACGACCAATGAAGGTCCACATAGGGGAACATGTATAATATTATATTATTTGAGTATGATTTTAATTATGTTGATTGATTACTGGTTTGATCCAATGGGATTGTTCTTAGATTTATACACTATTATCATGTAAACCCTTCATAAGGAATACTTGTGGTGCCAGCATTTTTTGACCAACTTTTTGTTATAAGATGCGTTTTGGTGCTAAACCCTTATATATGCAGTTTGTAGGTGATCAGCTGCATTACGAATTAACATTACCCACTTTGAACATACAAAGCCTCATTTTTGTATATTCACTTACTGGGGCTGTTCAGTGGAATAAGGGTTAATGTTACAGACGGACAATTTGCCGGCTGATTAATGTGTATAGAGACTTTCTCATTTGGGCCCCTAGGAGGCGCTGACAAGCCATTACTTAAGCTGGGTCGTCTCGTCGTGTGG
Organism: Glandirana rugosa; assembly: GCA_018402905.1. Taxonomy (NCBI): domain Eukaryota; kingdom Metazoa; phylum Chordata; class Amphibia; order Anura; family Ranidae; genus Glandirana; species Glandirana rugosa. The sequence goes on along the minus strand of BLSH010164692.1, from coordinate 962,950 downwards.
CCAGCCCTTGTGACCAAGTCGGAAGTGACGAAACGCGTCAAGGGTGGAGCCACATGACGATCCGCACGGAGCGCGGGTTATCTGACCGTGTCCCTGCAATACAGTGGAGAAGTGGTCGTGGATGGGTAACAACCGCTCGTTTTGTATATCAACGATTTTGGCCAGTTTTTTCATGCAAGCGTCTCTCTTAGTACAATAAATGGTGTTTTTAAATGATACACTATGAGGGGCCTCTCTGTTTGTCCTTTCTATGAGTGATCCATTTTGGAGGAACACGGAGGAATTGCTTGGCTGGCTTGTTAGGCTATTAACCCCTGATGTTTTTTGGATCTATCTGGAAGACCATGGAGAAATATTAACACTATTTGGGAGATGCGATTAACCCTTTGAAGTTCTTGTGAGCCTCAGTATGTGTAAATTTCACATGGTGACACGGGTGAAGGAGTTCTTGGACTGAAGTTACTTCACAGTGCATGGAGTTTTTCACTATTTTGAACTTTTAAATAAGCACTAGCACTTTATATATAATTTTATGTGTTTCACATATATTTAATTTGTGTGAATTTTTATTGCGCTGCTGACAACTACAATTGGTTGGTTATTTGTTGGATCCCTTGTTCTGCACACGAAGGTCTGCACCTTGTGATTGAACCTGGACACCAATAGGTCCACGTCTGGCGTGCCCCACCTGTGGCAAATCTGATGGAACACCTCTGGATGTAGGGACCATTCCCCCTGATCCAGCGTCTAGCGACTGAGAAAGTCCGCTTGCCAATTTTCTACGCCCGGAATGTAAATGGCGGAGATTGCCGGAACATGAAGTTCTGCCCATCTGTCACGAACCTGGTGGTGGAGTCTGTCTTGTGCAGGGAACAACCGCTCTTGCGCACCCGATTCAAGGACCCCTGGTAGGGTAGACAGAGATCCAAGAGTGCGGGATGGCACGAGGGCTGGATGGTCAATGATGATGTTTGTGATGCTCCAGAAGGTCGTGCAGATAGATCGGTGGTCGTACAGGCTGGGTCGGCAACAGGTAGGCAGAGCGGTACAAAAGGATCAGGCAAGCGGGTAGTCAAGTTCAAGCAAGGTTCGTTAACGGGCGGGCAGCAGGAGTACAAGGGAGCAGACAATCGGATGGTCGTGGGAAGCCGGGGTCGGTGCAGGCAGCAGAACAGCAGGTCAGGACAAGCCGGGTCAACAGGAAGCAGAACAAACTCAGGAACAGGTAGTAGGAGCTGGGGCTCACAGGTCACGGATGCTGTAGAACGAGCAGCACTTGTTGCTGGACTCTCCAGGTTTAAATAGCCCCATTTGGCGCCGTCTCTGGGGCACGCGCGAATGCGCACAGGCGTGCGCACCACCGCGGAAATACCAGAATATACTAGCAGAAAATGTTCCTTTCCTAACACCATCACAGAATGTGAGCTGCTTCCGCAGCCGCTGCCGAGCTCCTCGTTCCGCCCTGATGGTTCATGTACGCCACCGCCGTGGCGTTGTCCCATTGAACCCGAACCGGGAGGCCGCGCAGCCTTACCGTCCAGTGGGAGAGGCAGAGCCTGATTGCCCTCAGCTCCAGCACATTTATCGGAAGGCGGGACTCCTGCGCCGACCAACGGCCCTGAGCAGACAGCTGCCCCAGGACCCCCCCCCCCCCCAGCCCGATAGTCACGACGGACGCCAGCCTATCGACCAATTCAGGGGAAGAAATGACTTCCCCCAATGTTAGAGCCGGGGCCGAAGCCACCAGGTCAACGATCCTCTGGTCTGATGATCCAATCTGATCAACTGGTCCAGGGACAACGGAGACTTGTCCCACCTAGACAGAATCACTCGCTGTAGGAGCCGAGTGTGACTCTGGGCATGAGGTATCGCCTCGAAGGCCGAGACCATGAGCCCCAACACCCGCATACAGAACCATAAGGAGGGCCACTGGCATGACAGCAGGGTTTGCACCTCTGCTTGCAGTGTCAGCAACTTGGCCGGAGGTAAGAACACCTTCGCCTGCTCCGTGTCCAGAATCAAACCCAGATATTCCAGTCGACAGGACGGGGTCAAACTCGACTTCTGCAGGTTGATCAGCCAGCCGAAGTCTCTCAACGAGGCCATGGTGATAGCTACATTCTCATCCAGGGCCGAAGCAGACTCTGCTCGCAGGAGTAAGTCGTTGAGGTATGCTACCACAGCAATGCCTCTCTGCCTCAATAGCGCCAGCACTGGAGCCACCAGCTTGGTGAAGACCCGAGGAGCCGAGGCCAGACCGAAGGAAAGTGCCACAAATTGGTAATGTAGATCCCCCACCGCAAAGCGCAGGAAGCACTGGTGCCGGGGACAAATGGGAACATGGAGATATGCGTCTCTGATATCCAGAGACGCCATGAAGTCCCCCTTGTTGCAGGGCGGCCACGACCGATCGGACAGATTCCATCCTGAATTTGCGCGCCTTCACAAAGTGGTTTAGCGCTTTTAGGTCCAGAACTGGCCTGACCCCACCCTTTTTGGGCACCACAAAGAGGTTTGAATAGAAGCCGCGCAACCTTTCCAGCGGAGGTACCGGCACAATCACCCCTTGTTTGGAAAGCATCTGAACAGCCCCTAGGAGAGTCTCTCGACGCCCCTGAGGGAGTCTCAAGTTCGATTGGAAGAACCTGTCTGGGGGTAGAGTGCTGAACTCTATCCTGTATCCAGAGGACACAACTTCCTGCACCCACCGGTCGGAAATGCGGGCAGCCCACCTGTTTGCGAACCCCAGAAGTCGGCCCCCCACCCGAGAGTCGGGTGGGGGCAACCCATCATACGGAAGAGGACTTTTCCTCCGTCTTTTCGTTCTTCCGCTTACCGGACCCCGAGGCAGACTTGCCGGGCCTTGAGCCCTTGCCCACTGTACCAGGCGCACGAAAAAAAAAAAACGCTTCTGACCTGAAGAAGCAGGACCTTGCTTAAGGCGGAATTCCCACTGCCTGAGTCTCCTGCGACTCCCTGGCCTGGTCCAACCGCAAAGACGCACGGATATCGGTGATCAGGGAGGCCACCAGCGCCATCTCGCACGCTACCGAGGCCCCCTGGTCTTCCTCACCATCCGAGGGCTCCAGTTCACCATCTGAGAGCTCCATGGGGGTCCCCGTGACCACTGAGGCCCCTTACGGTTAAGAATCCTGCCCTGAAGATGAAGGGGGGGGGGGGTGGACGCTTTTTAGCCACCCCCTTAGAACGGCTCAGCACCTCCCGGGGAAAACACTCCCCCAATATGGACTTTAACGGGTCCAGGGGAACCAGAGGACCCAGCGCAGATTGCGCTTCCACAGATCCCTACAGAGAAGAACACGCAGGTTCAGGCGCCATTGTGCCACTGGAACACCTGCTAGGCCAATAGGCCCTGACACCCCCACAATGCAGCCCCACCACTGCCCCACAGAGCAACCGGGAGAATACCCAGGACTGCACCCACCACTACCAGCACCCCAGGGAGAGCCAGCTATACTTGCTGTTCAATGATAGCCCTTCAAGCGCTGCGTTCCAGTAGGAGTGCTTGACCGCCTGTCAGGAGCCTTCACCGCCACTGTGCCTTCCACGCTGTCTCAGAGGAAAAGAGGGAGAAACGGCGCCAGCCGAATGTTTTCTTCAGCAGGCACGTCAAACATGCTCCACACAGGCCGCGACTACGGCAAAATGGCCGCCGAGCAAACGCTAGAGGCCAAAATAGCCCACAAAATGGCCGCTGCTATGGCAAAATGGCGGCGGTTCTAGTGCGGGGGTGAGGTGCGGGGAGTAGGAGAGGGGCGAACCCGTAGCCCTGAACCCTCCACCGGCCGGCATAGTCTGCAAAACGCCCAGCCCCCCCCCTCCGCACACCTGGGGGGGGGGGGGGGGAGGAGAGTCACTCACCGATCCGACGGGCGTAGTGGGTAGCCACCCGGTAGCGGACCTTCTTCCCCTCAGGCGGAGAGGGATGCTGCAGGCCAAGCGCCCCTGGACGCGAGCACAGCCCGGTCACTGGACGCAAGTGGGGGTTACCCACTAGCCTCCCGCACGGAACGGGTACGATGCGGTGGACCCCGCCAAGGCTATGGGTAGTTCGCATTGGTCGGCCGTGCTGGGGAGATTCCAGGATTCGAGATATCCTCTATGCCCCAGCCGGCTACTTGATAGCAGTCTTCATCAGATAGCTTGAAAAAAGCAAAAAAAGAAGAAAAAAAAAATTGGGGAACCGCAGGTCCCAGCAGGGAACCAGGTCTAACTCATTGCACTAGGCATAAAAAAAAAAAAAACTGATATGCTATGCAGAGCTGGGGGGTTATATGCTGGAGTGAGGACGGCCCCTGGGAGGGGTCAGCTTGCTTTTTTTCTATTTGCCTAGTCTACTCCTAGTAGGATGTGCATAAACCCCACTTGTCAATGAAGGGCTGCGTCTGTCAGTGAACGTAGGAGAAATATGTAATACAATATATTGGCCTAACCTGATGAATACATTTGTTTTTTTATATTTTTTGGATATGTATTATAGCAAAAAGTAAAAAAAAAAAAAAAAAAAAAAAAGTTTGTTTTCAAAATTGTCGCTCTGTTTATAGCGCAAAAATTAACTGAAGAGGTGATTAAATACCACCAAAAAAAAGCTCTATTTGTGGGGAAAAAAATGTCAATTTTGTTTGAGTACAGCGTCGCACAATTGTCAGTTAGAGGAACGCAGTGCCGTATCGCAAAAATGGCCTGGTCATTAAGGGCGCAAATCCTTCCGGGGCTGAAGTGGTTAAATGATAGACACAGAATATCAACCAAAAATCCAAAAACAGGATACAAATGTTATAAATTGAGTTGCAGTTCAGTGAGTAAAATAATTTGATCCCCAAGCAAAGCATGACTTGGTGGAGAAACCAGAGGACAGACATTTCTTGTAGTTGGTTACCAGGTTTGCACACATCTCAGGTGGAATTTTGGTCCACTCTTTACAAATCTTCTCTAAATCCTTAAGGTTTCTTGGCTGTCAATTAGCAACTCGAAGTTTCAGCTCCCTCCATGAAATTTCTATAGGATTAAGGTCTGGAGACTGGCTAGGCCACTCCATGACCTTAATGGGCTTCTTCTTGAGCCAATCCTTTGTTGCCTTGGCGGTATGTTTTCGGTCATTATGTTGGAAGACCCATCCACAACCCATCTTCAGTGTTCTGAGCTAATCCCTCACTTTTCTCATGATCATCCTTACCCCACGAGGCAAAAATCTTACATGGAGCTCCAGACCGAGGGCGATTGATGGTTATTTTGCATTTCTTCCATTTGCGAATAATCGCTCCAACAGTTGTCTCCTTCTCACCAAATTTCTTGCTGATGGTTTTGTAGCCCACTTCAGCCTGGTGTAGGTCTACAATCTTGTTCCTGATGTCCTTTGACAGCTCTTTGGTCTTGCCCGTGATGGTGAGGTTTGAATGGAAGAAAGATTCTGGGGACAGGCATCTTTTATACACATAACGAGTTGTTGTTAGGAGCACCTTCTTAACCACTTGCCGACCGGCGCAAAGTGGTTCGTTCCCGCAAAACGCCGTCATACGACGGCGGCTGCGGGAACATGCTTAGTGAGCGCACGTGTTCGGGGAGGGCCAGGGAGCGGGTGCGGCGGGTTCGATTGCCGCCGGCTACCCGCGATGGCCCCCCCGGAGCGAAGGAGCGGAGGTCCGTGTATGTAAACACGGACCTCCGCTCTGTGTGAGGGGGAAGGGCTGTGATCACAGCCTTCCTGTACGTGAAGGCTGTGACCACTTCCCTTCCCCAGATAGTGCAGTCCCCCTACAGTTAGAACACGCCCAGGGAACATAGTTAACCCTTAGAGCGCCCCCTGCAGGTTAATCCCTTCACTGCCAATGGCATTTACACAGTAATCAGTGCATTTTTATAGCACTGATCGCTGTATAAATGCCAATGGTCCCAAAAAAGTGTCAAAATGGTCCGACATGTCCACTGAAATATCGCAGTACCGCAAAAAAAAAAAAAAATCGCAGATTGCCGCCATTACTAGTAAAAATAAAAAATAAAATCCCCAAAAATGAATTCTCATCATCCGTAAACGCGACCACTTTTGCGCAAATCAATCAATAAACGCCGATTGCGATTTTTTTTATCACAAATATGAGGAAGAATATAAATCGGCCAAAAACTGTGAAAAAAAAATGTTTTTTTATATTTTTTTTGGATTTGTATTTTAGCAAAAAGTAAGAAATTTGGGTTTTTTTGCAAAATTGTCGCTCTTCTTTTGTTTATAGCGGCGATCAGAAATGACACAGCGGTGATCAAATACCACCAAAAGAAAGCTCTATTTGTGGGAAAAAAAGGACGCAAATTTCGTTTGGGTACAACGTCGCACGACCGCGCAATTGTCAGTTAAAGCGACGCACGACCGCACAATTGTCAGTTAAAGCGACGCAGCGCCGAATCGCAAAAAGGGCTCCGGTCCTAAAGCTGGAAATCCTTCCGGGGCTGAAGTGGTTAAACTGACAGGACTAATCTGTGTACCACATAAGCACATACTGCAGCCAGTCTGTGGGAGCCAGAATTATTGTTGGTTGGTAGGGGGATCAAATACTAATTTTACTCACTGAACTGCATTTTTGGTTGATTTCCTGTCTAATCATTTAAAATACACCTATGATAAAAATGATAGACCCTTCATTTCCCACCCCTTCAACCTCTGCAGCAATGCTGGCAGCACTCATACATCTATTTCCCAAAGACAACATCTGTATATGATGCTGAGCACGTGCACTCAACTTGTACAGGCGATGCCTGTTCTGAGTGGAACCTGTCCTGTTAAACCGCTGTATGGTCTTGGCCACCATGCTGCAGCTCAGTTTCAGGGTCTTGACAATCTTCTTCTAGCCTAGGCCATCTTTATGTAGAGCAACAATTCTTTTTTTTCAGATCCTCAGAGATCTTTGCCATGAGGCGCCATATTGAATCTCCAGTGACCAGTATGAGAGTGAGCAATAACACCAAATTTAACACACCTGCTCCCCATTCACACCTGAGACCTTGTAACACTAACAAGTCACATGATACTGGGGAGGGAAAATGGCTAATCGGGCCCAATTTGGACATTTTCACTTAGGGTGTACTCCCTTTTGTTGCCAGCGGTTTAGACATTAATGATATTCAAAAAAATATGAATTGGCACTATGGAAATGCTTGCAATTAGGTTTATTGTGCAATGACCATGTACAAACAAGCTGACGCGTTTCGGTAGTAATGCCTTGTTCACAGACATTAATGGCTGTGTGTTGAGTTATTTTGAGGGGACAGCAAATTTACACTGTTATACAAGCTGTACACTCACTACTTTACATTGTAGCAAAGTGCCATTTCTTCAGTGAAAAGATAGAATAAAATATTTACAAAAATGTGAGGGGTGTACTCACTTGTGTGAAATACTGTATATACACCATAGTTTGTGGACTCTATAACTTTCCTACAGACTAAATAATAAACAATGATTTGGGTTATTTTCACCAAAGAAATGTAGCAGAATACATTTTGGGCTACATTTATGAAGAACGATTATTTATTTGCACAATTGTATAACAAAGAAAAACACTTTTTTTTTCAAAATTTTCAGTCTTGTTTCCTTTATTTAGCATAAAATAAAGACCCATTGGTGATTAGAAACCACCAAAACAAAGTTCTATTTGTGTGAAAAAAAAAGATAAACATTTCACGTGTACAGTGCTGCATGACCGTGCAATTGTCAGTGTGACAACATTGAAAGCTGAAAAGTGCCCTGGGAAGGAAAGGGGTGAAAGTGCCCAGTATTGAAATAGTTAATTACTTGCAATCGCAATTACATGCTGGCTCATTTGTCGCTGCTGTTGTTTGCTGGCTTAAATTAGCTGGATTATAGCAAACACCTCAACTGCTGGTGACTTCAGAATAACGATATAGGAGTTTAAAATGCCGCAAATCAGGTTCAGATAATTACATTCAACTAACTTGAAACTGCATTCTCAATTCCTATAGAGCAAGTGTAAAATGTTGCCCACCATTGTGTAAAACTAATATAATCCTTTGGTAAATTATTATTATTTTTAAATCAAATGGCTAGATTTTAGGGAAAAGAAAAAAAAATGCTCCAGGACAGAGTGATGTCCTATCAGGAAGCGCCAATCGCAGGGCCATGCAGCTGCTGCTTTTAGGTTGTCCCCAGAAAAGTAATAGATGGGAAATCTTCCAACGAGGATACTAGTTCTGGTTACTTGAGGGTCCCAAATGAATTCCCTCAATTAGCTGGGATTTCCTCTCACTTCCTGTTTGGCTATGGGACAGGAAGTGATGGGAAATCTTTCCACTGGGACACAGGTATTGAAAAAAATCTGACCCAGGGGTTATAACCCTCCCTTATTCTATCCAAAATGAAAAAAAGTTTTGCCTATAGTTCTACTACCACTTCAGCCCCGGAAGGATTTACCCACTTCCTGACCAGAGCACTTTTTGCGATTAAGCACTGCATCGCTTTAACTGACAATTGCGCGGTGTACGACGATGTACCCAAACAAAACTGACTCCCTTTTTTCCCCCAACAAATAGAGCTTTATTTTGGTGGTATTTGATCACCTTTTATTTGACCACGTTTTAATTTTTGCGCTATAAACAAAAAAAGCGCCAATTTTGAAAAAGATAAATATTTACTTTTTGCTATAATATCCAAAAAAAAACAAAGAAAAAAAAAAAAGTTCTTCCTACGTTTAGGCCGATATGTATTCTTCTACATATTTTTGGTAAAAAAAAATGCAATAGGCGTATACTGATGGGGTTGCGCGAGTGTTATCGCGTCTACAAACTATGGGAATAGATTTATGGCATTTTTATTATTTATTTATTTTTTTAACTAGCAATGTCGGCGATCTGCGATTTTTAATCGGGACTGCGACATTGCGGCAGGCAGACAGATCAGACACTTTTTTGGGACCAATTACATTTATACAGCTATCAGAGGTAAAAATAGCCACTGATTACTGTATAAATGTCATAGGCAGGGAAGGGGTTAAACTGTAGGGGGCGATCAAGGGGTTTAGTGTGTTCCCTCACTGTGTTCTAACTGTGTGGGGGCTGGGCTGGCAGGGACATGACAGATCCAGCTGTTCTCGATTACTGGGAACATTAGATCGGTCATCTGTCCCCTCACAGAACGGAGATCCGCCATGTTTACACTGGCAGAACTCCGCTCTGCCTCTGTAACATGCGATTGAGGGTCGCCAGCAGACTTCGAGTCCGTCCGACCCCCGGGTGCGCTCCCGACCGCAGCTGCAAGAGTCACTGTAAATATACGGCGATTCGCTCAGGGCTGCCAACCTGCAGCAGTAAAAGTGCGTGAGCTGGTCAGCAAGTGGTTAAAGTGGAGTTCCACCCACAATTTTCACTCCTCACAATGCAGCACTATTGTGCATCCTTAAAATGAGTTGGCAATTTATTCATTTTTTTTTTCTGTTCACTTACCCGATTTATGGCTATATCTAATTTCACTTCCTCCTTTAAGGGCAGTAATTTCAGGCTTTGCATTGGCTCCTGGGAGATCTTGGTCAGCTTGACATAGCACTGCTCCCGATTTTTAACACTGGCGTCTATGGGAAATCTTGGTTAGCTTGACATGGCACTACTCCAGTGCCATGTCAAGCTGACAAAGATTTTCCATAGACGCCAATGTTAAATGTTACTGGAGCCGTGCCATGTCAAGCTAAGATTTCTCATAGACGCCAATGAGATATTCCCTACGCATTGCTCCTGATGAGTGGTAATGACTGCTCATAGTAACAGCATACTTGTAAGTATGGGTGGATATTTTGTCACCTGTTCTTTCCTCCATGTACTTCTTAGTTGTACTGATTGATGCCTTTATACCATATAGATATTCCCTACGCATAGCTCCTGATGAGTTGCAATGCCCACGAAACACATTGAGCCACTGAAACGCCCACCATGCGTACCTTATGATAATCAATTTTTCGGATTACTGGACATCCAGGTTTTACTGTATTAATTTATGCAGACAATTTTGACATTATGTTTTATGAATTTTGCTGTTTACCTTGCCTATTTGTGCCCTGCCATACGTTATGTACATATATGAAATTATTTTTGTATCTATGTATTTATGCACAGTATGATATAACCATTGGTGTTATATACTATTTTAAATGCATAATAAACTACTCATATGCAATTAGCGTTATGCGCTTCCATGATGTATGCTTCATATAAAGCCCCAAACCCCTCTCCTTTCTCTGTTTCAGCTGATCAAGATTGCACCGCAGATGCGCGAGATCGGCAGGTGCATGCTGGGCAGCCACTGCAGACAGGTGCCCACACTGGAGATGGCCGCACTGTGCAAGAACTTCACAAAGTAAGAAAACGATGCTGCACAAATAGAAGACAGGGCATAGTTTACAGCATACCTTTGTTGCATTGCATGAGGCATGAGTATTTTAGGGGTATTTTTATTGTAAAAGTCATATTTCAGCCGGAACTCAGCCACAAGCCACAAGGACTGTACAATCACTATATTCCATTTTTTTTTTAAATATTTCCTTTGAACAAACTGATGGGAACCTCATGAGGTTTCCATTGTATCATAGTGACGCAGACATTCAAATAGCCGATAATGGATGATGCATTAACTACACTCTGCAATGCCATGGCCAGTACATGGATACACAATATTTAACTAGATTAGGTGCCCATCGGCAGAGAATTCCTCAATCAGCCTGCTGTAATAATGAATGTGAAGGGTTTAATGCAAAGCATTAGTGGAAAATAACATCCAAATCATCCAGGTTATAACCGAGGAAGAGATGGACAAGACTTGAGTCAATAAACGAATAATAAAAAGCACAAATCTGTGCTCGGCAGTCTACTGGTGTGAGAACACTAGCAGCTGTTCGTATTTACCACTGAAGGGAAAGGTGATGTATATTCTCTGTACAAACACTTGAACGATGAGCCAGTAAATTGCTGTTAAACACAATGCCATCTATATAACACAAAGTACCATACACTTACTGATCACATTGCCTGCACAATAAATAACCAAGGTATGACATATTACTATGAAAAGGATATGTGATCGCAGTAAAAGCAGACATGAAATTAAACACTAGACACAGTGAGCAAAAGATACACACCCAATTGCTGCTGCCTAGCGATGCATTCAAGTTTTTTAATTACACATGTAATTATTAAGATAACGTAAATGCCCTTATGGATGTATGGTAGTGTTAGAACGCTAACTCAAAATGAGCAGGCAATGTGAAAGCACTTCATTTTACTGCTAAGCAAAGCCTCTGCTTGGTCTAATTTACAAAATCCTATTGATTTTCCAGTGTTTTAGAAGGGTTTTGCTATGGTCTACTACTGACTCTTCAGATAAGCATCACTAGTGGTAGGTATTGCTCTTTTGCTACTCAGATTATTGCAACCAACCTTACAGCAGCTTTAGAATAGACTGATGCCCATATGAAAAGTCATATATACGAGAGCTGCATGTTTCTGGATAAAATGAGAATCACACATTTTGTCGCTTAGAATAAAGATCGAGATGCTCTCAATTCTTGGCGTAACAATCCTTCACATTAACCGGTTCCCGACCGGCTTGCGTACATTTACTGCTGCAGAATGTCTCTGTAGCACGATTCGCTGTCTATAAACGGCGGCTCATGCGTGCGCAGTGCCCGCCGCACTCTGCAGAGTTGAGACCGCGGCTTGGGCGGACACGATCTCCACCAGCGAGCTGCGATTGCTTGACAGAGAAGAAAAACGGGGAACCTCAGATGTAAACACGGAGGTCCCCCGCTCTGTCAGGCAGCATGTCAGCTTTCTACTGATCCCTGTACTCGGGATCAGTTAGATCTCTGGTGCCCCTGACAGCCCAGCCCCCTCACAGTTAGAACACACCCAGGGAACACTGTTAGCCTCTTGATTGCGCCCCCCCCCCAAGGTTAACCCCTTCACTGCCAATGACATTTACACAGTAATCAGTGGATATTTAAATTTCTGATCGCTGTATAAAGGTCATTGGTCCCAAAAAAGTGTCAAAAATGTCCGACATGTCCACCCCAATATCAAAGTCCCGATGAAAATCACAGATCGCCACCATTACTAGTGAAAAAAAATGTAAAAAAGCCAGAAATGAATTCTCATTGTTTGTAAACGTGGCAACTTTTGCGCAAACCAATCAATAAAAGCTGATTGCATTTTTTTTTTTAACCAAAAATGAGGAAGAATATAAAAATCGGCCAAAAAGGATGAATAAATTTAGTTTTTTTATATTTTTTTTTGGATTTGTATTTTAGCAAAAAGAAATAGTTTTTTTTTGCAAAATTGACGCTTTTTTTTGTTTATAGAGGTGATCATAAATGATGCAGAGGTGAACAAATACCACCAAAAGAAAGCTCTATTTGTGGGAAAAAAAGGACGCACATTTAGTTTGGGTACAACGTCACACGATCACGCAAATGTCAGTTAAAGCAATGCAATGCCGAATCGCAAAAAGTGCTCTGGTACTAACATGGGAAATCCTTCCGGGGCTGAAGTGGTTAAACAAAACAATTGGGCTAACTTTACTGTTTAGTTTTTTTTTTTTTTTAATTCATTGAAGTTATCCTGCAAACCTGGCCTGTTAGTGGGTCCCGAGGACAGGAGTTGAGAACCACTACTCTAGGGTCTCTGCTAAAAAAATATATATAATGTTTGGGGGTTCTAAGTAATTTTCTAACAAAAAAATAGGATTTTTTTTGACTTACCGTAAAATCCTTTTCTCAGAGTTTATTGACGGACGCAGCCTCTTATTCTTGACATGTGGGGTTTATGAACCTTTCACTAGGAGTGGACTAGGCAGAACATAGTTCAGCTAAAGGCAGACACAGCCCCTCCCAGGGGCAGTCCTCACATGGCATAACCCCTCCTGCCCTGCTCAGCAACTCCGTTCGTAACAAGCAGTACAAACTCAAACAAAGAGTGGTGGGTGCTGCGTCCATCAATGAACTCAGAGAAAAGGATTTTACGGTAAGTCAAATAAAATCCCATTTTCTCTTTCGTTCATTGACGGACGCAGCCTCTTATTCTTGACATGTGGGGATGTCCCAAAGCAGTATCACAACAAGGGGTGGGCAACAACAACAACTGTACCCAACAGCAAAGTTCTCCGGGAGGTGCCAGACGCGCCTCACACCTCACCTGCAAAACTTTGCGGCCAAAAGCAGCATCCGAGGACGCTGCAACATCAACTCTGTAAAATTTTGAAAAAGTGTGCACCGAGGTCCAAGTGGCTGCCTTGCACACCTGAGAAACTGACGCCTGTTGTCGGAAAGCCCAGGAAGTACTAATCGCCCTGGTTGAGTGAGCCATGACCGGAAAGGGGGGCTCCTGGCCCCGAACAGCATACGCACGGGTTATCGTCTGTCGAATCCAACGGGAAATAGTGGCAGACGAGGCCGCCATCCCCTTGCGCGGACCATCCACCACGACAAAAAGCGCATCAGACCTCCGAAAAGAGGCCGCGGCCGCCAGATACACCCGCGGAGCCCTAACCACTTCCAGGAAGTGCAAAGCAACCTCCTTAGGATGAGACGGGCACGGACAGAGAGAAGGGAGGACAATGTCCTCATTGATGTGAAAATAGTCCACCTTCGGTAAGAAGGAAGGAGAAGGATGCAAAACTGCCTTGTCTCTATGTAGGATCAAGTACAGAGACCTACATGACAGAACCGCCAGCTCAGACACCCGCCTAGCGGATGTAATAGCCACCAGGAAAGTCACTTTCTGCGAAAGCAGCTGCAGGGAAATTTCCCTGATATTTTCGAAAGGCGCCTTCTGAAGCACTGAGAGGACCAGATTAAGGTCAAAGGCAGCCGTACCTGGGGAGCGACCTCCTTAACAAAAGGTACGAATCAATGAGTGCGTCGCCAAAGGACGCTGAAAAAGAAATCGCCAGGGCAGAAATCTGTCCCTTAAGCGTGCTCAATGCCAACTTGCTGAAGGAAGGCCAGCACCCGAGCCACTGAGAAAGAACGGGGGTTTCATGCCCCCGCCTCGCACCAGGCAATGTAGGCCTTCCAGGTGCGGTGATAAATCTTACGCGAAGTGGCCTTACACACCTTGAGCATAGTGGGGATCACTGACTCAGAGTCCCCTATCCTTTAACATCTGGGACTCAATAGCCAGGCCGTTCAAGCCAGCAAGGGTAAAGCAGGGTGCAAGATGGGTCCCTGTGAAAGCAGATCCTCACAAAGCGGGAGCCGCCAGGGAACATCGACCACCATCCGCGTACCAAGGACGCCGAGGCCAATCTGGCGCTACCAGAATGGTTTGGATCCCTTGTTGCTGCCGCGCTCCTTGTTGCGCCCTGATGTTTCATGTAAGCCACGGCCGTGGTGTTGTCTGACTGGACCCGAACAGGCCGACTGTACAACCTCCCCGACCAGTGGGAGAGGCAAAGCCTGATCGCTCAAAGTTCCAGCACATTGATGGGGAGACCGGACTCCTCCGGGGACCAGCGACCTTGGGTCGACAACAGCCCTAACAACCCCCATCGTGATCACCGTCCGTCCCACGGGCAGAAATGACTTCCCCCAGCCCCAAGGCTGGGGGCCGCAGCCACCAGGCGAGGGAAAAATCGGGTCTGGCGGTCCAACCTGATCCAGGGGTAATGGAGACTTGTCCCACCACAGCAGAATTGCCCTCTGTAGGGACCGGGTGTGACTGGGCATACAGTACCGCCTCAAAAGGTGGACACCATCAGCCCCAACACCCTTATGCAAAATCTTAGGGAGGACCACCGCTGGGACAGCAGGGCCCGCACCGCTACTTTGAGCGTCAACACCTTGGCGGCAGGAAGAAACACCTTCGCCCGCTCCGTGTCCAGAACCAGCGCGACGGAGTCAGCATTGACTTCAGAAGATTGATCACCCAGCCGAAGTCCCGCAGGGAACCAAGGGTGATGGCCACACTGTCCCTCAAGGCTGAGGCCAACTCCGCCCGCAAGAAAAGGTCCTTGAGATAGGCCACCACCGCTATGCCCCTCTACCGCAGCAGAGCCAGCACTGGAGCTAAGAGCTTGGTGAAGACCCGCAAAGATGAGGCCAGACCGACCGGAAGGGCCACAAACTGGTAGTGGAGATGCCCCACTGCAAGGCGCAGAAAACGCTGGTGACGTGTACATATGGGCATGTGCAGATATGTATCCTTGATGTCCAAGGAGGCCAAGAAGTCTCCCTGACGAAGCGCCGCCACCACAGAGCGGACAGACTCCATTCTGAATTTCTGCACCCTGACAAAGAGGTTGAGAGCCTTCAGGTCCAATACAGGCCTGACCCCATCTTTTTTCGGAGCCACAAAAAGATTTGAATAGAAACCGCGGAAACGTTCTGCAGAGGGGACCGGAACAATCCCCCCCTGGCGGAGCAGGACTTGCACGGCTCCAAACAGGGCCTGCCATCACCCCGGGGGAAGCCTCAGATTGGAGGCGAAGTACCTGCCCGGGGGCTGGGTACGGGACTCTATCTTGTACCCAGACGAAACCACCTCGCGCACCCAAAGATCCGAGATGCGAGAGGTCCACCGGTCCGCGAACCACAAAAGCCGTTCCCCCACCCGAACAGCGGGCGGGGGCGACCCATCATGCGGAGGACTTCTCCACCTTCTCGGCCTTACGCTGCCAGGGACGCTTCTGGCCCCCCGTGGAGGCCTTGGCGAGCTGAGTGACCTAGGAGGGGCTGTGTCTGCTTTTAGCTGAACTATGTTCTGCCTAGTCCACTCCTAGTGAAAGGTGCATAAACCCCACGTCAAGAATAATGTCAGAAAAAGGTGGTTAAATTGCCCTAATTTACAGACCAAAGCTCATTCCTTTGATCTAAAATTTTATAACCAAAAGATATGTTTCTTTTTATCTCAAAGCTGAGCAATGTTGTGATAAACTAGAATGGCTCTGCACTGAATCGGAGAAATGATGGATTAAGAACGTGAGGGGGGTTGAATAGAGATAACAATTTTTTAATGATTAATCATGCAGCTCTAATACATACTGTACATTTGTAGGATATGCAAGTTGGGGTGGAACAGAAAGAGGTGGGCCTTTATGTGTCCTTGGCATCTGCACTCTTATTAAATTTTTGACATTTCACAGGAGTATAGCTCCACTACAGGAGGAGTTACAAAGATACACCTAAATGAAATCTGATGCATAATTTAGGTCTGTGTGGGAGCACACCTAAAGTGTTACTAAACCCAGGACACTGCATTCGCTATATCTGGTCTCCCACAGTACACAGAACATGAAAATGCAATAGTTTTAGTAAATATAAACTGCTAAATACCTTTTCTCACCAGCAGTTAGAGCAGTCTTGTGAGTTCTATCAGTGTCTGGTTGAAGCTTGTAGGAGTAGTTTTCACCCCCTCCCCGATTGACCTATGAGGTTGCAGGACTCCTGACCGTCTGTCAGGACAGTGCTAATTAGCCCTGTGCCAATCACATGCAATCACCCAAGAAAATAAAAAAACGCTCTAGCAATACAAACCAAACTATAGTATGTGCAGCTTGCCCCCATGGCTCTGTACCATCAGGAGATGGTTTGGGGACAGTGGAAGAAGAGGATCAGAGAACACAGGGACCAAACAGCCTTTTTACACAATGCAGAGGATTAACCCCTTAGGTTCCACAGTGAGTAGAACAAGTATGTTGTACTGCATATACAGACTGATTTTACTGTTGTGGGTTTAGTAACACTTTAACCACTTACCAACCGGGCCCCTTTTTTACATTTGTTGGTTACTAGCTTAAAACATTTTTTTTTGCTATAAAATTACTTAGAACCCCCAAACATTATATATATATATTTTTTCAAACACCCTAGAGAATAAAATAGCGATCATTGCAATACTTTTTGTCACACGGTATTTGCGCAGCGGTCTTTCAAGCGCGATTTTTTTTTGGAAAAATTTAACTTTTTTGAGTTAAAAAATAAAACAGTAAAGTTAGCCCAATTTTTTTGTATATTGTGAAAGAGGATGTTACGCCGAGTAAATAGATACCAAACAGGACACGGTTGAAAATTGCGCGCACTCGTGGAATGGCGACAAATTTAAAAAGTTCCATAGGCGACGCTTTAAAATTTTTTATCGGTTACCAGGTTAGAGGTGCACAGGAGGTCTTTTGCTAGAATTATTGCTCACACTCTGGCAATCGCGGAGATACCTCACATGTGTGGTTTGAACACAGTTTTCATATGCGGGCGCGACTAACGTATGCATTTTCTTTGCTGCGCAAGCTCGCGGTGACGCTTTATTTTTTTTTTAATTTTATTTAATTTATTTTTAAACACTGTTCCTTTAAAAAAAAAAAAAATCTGATCACTTTTATTGCTATCACTAGGAATGTAAACATTCGTTGTGATAGTAATATATGGTGACAGGTACACATTTTGGAGGGCTGGGGGGTCTAAAATACCCCGTATCCCTCCTTTGCACTTCACAGTATTCAGATTGCCAAAAACAGCGATTCTGAATACTGTCATGTTTTTAAAATTGGCGCCGTTAGGCGCTGAGTAAACCGGAAGTGACGTTGTGACGTTGCTTCCGGAATTTGCAGGAGACCTGATCGGAGCCGATTACGGCTTATATCATGTCTCCGTCCAGCCGGCGGACATGCCGGATCGTCCATCCGGTCTCCCGGTGGGACGGGAGGCCGGAGAAGAGCGGCGGAAGGCGGGGGACCCCCTCCCGCCCCCTGGGATAACGACCGAGCGGCTCCCAAACCGGATCGGTCGTTACCCCTGGATAGCCGAACCCAAGATCTAAAAAAAAGGATACTGGGATATAGCCTGCAGCTGCAGGCTATGTCCTGGTAGAGCCGCTCAAAGCCAGCCGCCGCCTATTTACGGCGCTGGTCGGAAAGTGGTTAAAGTGTTGCTAAACCCAGTAATATGAAAATAGTTTATCTGCGCACCCCCCCCCCCAGCTTATAAATCTTCCTTTTACATTCAAATACTGCCCCAATATACCTTTTTGGCTGATCTGTATACCACAGTCACGTGACAAACTGCAAGGTCTGCCCAAGTGCTGAGTGTTCAGGTAGGAGGGGATTTCCACTACAGCCCTGTGTCCTCATACTGTAATGGGAGGCGGATCATCCATCAATCAAGATGTGGCATCCCACCCACTGTGTTCTGTTTTAGTTATTGGGCATGGAGGTGGAGGGAGGGACTGGGCTGTCATTTAGGATCTGTATAAACGTCCACATGTGTGATGTCATACCATGTGACTCAAAAAGCTCAGTTCAAACAAGAAAATGTTCTATCCAGCAATAGAGACCAAACTGAGCATGTGCAGCTTTACTATCCTCACTGTGTTATCTAGCCTATCCAAGAGAGACCCTGCAGGAGGAAGGAGGATCTGTCCATACAGGATCAAAGAGCCTTTTTACACAATACAGAGGATCAACCCCCTGAAGTTCCACAGTGAATATAACAAGCATGCTATTCTGCATATACAGACAGATTTTACTGTTGTGGGTTTAGTAACAAATTTAATGTTTTGAAACTCCAGGGTGCAATTATACAGGTCAGCCAAGGCAGCTTGCACAAATACCAGCAATAACTTTGTGGTGATAGATTATATAGTACCTTCCCTAAACCAGGCTTCAGAAATAAGGACGCGTTTGAAAAAGGGCTACAGAATGATAAATCAGTGTCTCTCTGGTGATTGCAATGAAAAACAGTGTTTTTGTATTTAGTTTGATGCGTGCATTCAAACGGTTCTAATGATAAAATTATTTTAATACCATTTATTGTAAATAAAGGGCAAACATCACGTGCACTGTCCCGCCAGTGATGAGTAAATTCTGGTCCCCTGGTGTATAAAAGAAAGGGTGAACTTGTAATTAGTCAGAGCCCAGAGGCATATTATGTGAAAGTTATGAGAACAAGAATTAATCCACATTACTCTGGATCAAGAGTGAGCAAGTGAGTCATTTTGAACTCCCTGCAGGTAGCTAGTATCCATGGAAAAGTAGCTGCCCACGCGTCTCAGAGTGGAAGTGTCTGTACCATGAGAATTTTACACTTTTAGGTGAAGAATTTACTCGGTTTCATGAAAAACATAAGCATTTACTACTTCAGAAATGTCCTAATGGTCTGGTCACACTTCTACGCTTTCCTACAGTTCACCAGTAGAATAGGGTTCAAGAAGATGTCACATTTCTCATTACATCAATTGGCCAGTTTGCGTTAGGGCTGGGAGGGGATAAGTAACCAGTTATGAAAGTGTGTCTGAAGGAAAAGATCTTATTTTGCTTGAACTTGCAGGGATGTTAGTAACTCTGTCACAGGTACCCTACAACTTGCCACCAGTGCGAATGGTTGGGGAATCAGCAGAAAAAGCCACCATGACACACTTAACAAATATACCTGTGGTCTGGGAAGATTCTGAGACTGCAGTGTTGCAGAATCGCATAAAAAAAAAAAAAAAAAAAAAAAAAAATGTAGTGGTAATCAATGGAGTACCCCTAGAATCACAAGTTAGCCGAAAAGAAAAAAAAACAAAAGAATCTGGACCATTCTTCCCATTCCTGGGGGTTACTTAGGGGTAGAAAAACTTATTGAATAGCATTTTTTCAGCCCAGTATTTACAAAACCAGTAAAGAAGAGCATTTTATATCTTGCCCCAAGTGTCAAATGTATGTATACCATCCACATTTCCAAAGTCTGCTAGTATTCTTGCCTATAGTGAAGGTCTTTTTTGAGAATGTTGCTACAGATCTGGTTGGGTCACCGCAGAAGTCTGCCAATAGGCACAAACACAGTTTTGGTCCTTGATTATTCCATCCAGTGTCCAGAAGCAATTCCTCTCAGAAACACAGCCTTCTAACACTTCAATCCAGGGCACCCTTACCCCCTTCCTGCCCAGGCCAGTTTTCAGTGCTGTTGCATTTTGAATGACAATTGAAAGGTCATGCAGCTATGTACCCAAACTAGATTTTTTATATTTTTTCCCACAAATAGAGCTTTCTTTTGGTGGTACTTGATCACCACTGGGGTTTTTTATTTTTTGCTAAACAAATAAAGACCAAAAACAGGCATTACTGATGAGCACGGGTTGGCATCCTTGGTAGGCATCCTTGAATGGGTGGTCTGTACTGATGATCAATGCGCGGATTACCAGCGCAGAGCCCCCTGCCAGGAGAGTCGCTGATCAGCTCTCCTCTACTCACGCCTTGTTAGTGCACTTCATGGTTACGATGTGACCAGCTGTGATTGGACACAGCTGATCACATGGTAAAAAGCCTATGTCATAGGCTCTTTACTGGGATCAGAGATGTGGTGTGTCAGAGCGACACGCTGCACTACCAATCGCCGCACTGCAGGCAAGTGCAAGCAAACTTATCCTGTTGTACGTTATATGATGCACAGTCAGGATAATAGAGCCACTCTGTGTCCGTCATTCTGCATATGCGGCCGAAAGTGGTTAAAGTAGTTCTAAAGCCAGAAGTTTTTTTTTACCTTAATGTATTCCCTGTATTAGGGAAAAAAAACCTGAGTACAGCTCCCTGATCTCAATCAAGCGCTGCTGTGAATCTCAACCAGTGAAGAGTGGGAGGCCGGGTTGAGCCACACTGTGTCGAAGAACACAGAGCAGCTCGGGAACAAGCTTGCACCCCATAGCAAATGGCTTGCTAAAGAGAGCAGTGACTCTCCATTCTCTCTCTCCTCACAGGCTCAGAGCCAATGGCTCCCACTGCTGTCAATCATAGTTAGTGAAAAGGGGGCAGGGCCGAGCTGCGCTGTGTGCCAATGAACACAGAGGGCGACTCGGGAGTGAGCCTGTACGAGTGAGTCCATAGAAAGTGGCTTGCCAGAGAGCAGTGACTCTCTTTGTTCTCTCCCTCCTCCCAGGCTCCCGTTGCTGTCAATCATAGCAAGGGAGCAGGGGGAGGAGCTGATCTGTGCTGTGTGTGTGTCAATGGACACAGAGCGAGACTCGGGAGTGAGCCTGCACAAGTGCCTCATAGAAAGTGGCTTGCCATGGTTGGCGATTAGCAGGGGGAGGTGCAAGGAGCACTACCGGGGGACCGGAGAGGAGGATCGTAGCTGTTCTGTGCATAAGCATAAGTACCAAGTTTATAGCAAAAGAGCTGTTCCACGTGTCTTTGTTCAGGTACTGCTTCGAAGGTTTTGATGGATCAAGGAGCCCCTTCTATGTCAAAAGGTAACAAAAGAGTTTAGTTGGTTGTTGAAAATTACTCACCTACACACATCTGTGTACCAACCCCCAGACTGATGGGCTGCTAGAATGGTTCATAGCAACCTATTGACAGTAAATTTCTGCCAAACTGGCATGGCTCCTATGAGGAGATCAAAGAGAATCAGTGATGTCAACTCCCAGATATACCAGCCTTGAAAGAGAAAGAACCTTCAAATATGCCATGATAACCCATTAAGGACCCAAGAAGGATCAGGGTGCTCTATCAGCAGAAAGTGACTCTAAAGTATCACCATTGAAAGGTATACCAATGTCTAAGACAGAGATCTCCAAACTACGGCCCTCCAGCTGTTGCAGAACTACACGTCCCATGAGGCATTGTAAAACGCTGACATTCACAGACATGACTAGGCATGATGGGAATTGTAGTTCCTGAACTGGAGGGCCATAGTTTGGAGAGCCCTGGTCTAAGATGTCAGAGACCGTCTGCTACTCTGATTCAGGAGGTGGGAACGTTTTTTGCCATAGAATGCCTGACCGAACGAATGCAGTTTAGCATGATACTGGGAACGAACCTCACGTCAAAGTATATTTAAAGCCTCATCAGGGACCTGATGCTCTGAGAAAGCCATTTCAGAAGATGTACAGAAAAAGTTGCCAGGCACCATCACTGGACTGCTAATAGACTGTCACATGTATACTGCATTTTAGCAAAATGTGCACCTTCCCACCGGTCCGAGCAGAGGGGGAGATTATGTGATTCACTGGCTGGCAGGGTTGTGGGCAGTGTAGATGTGTCACCTAGGTTTCTCATATACACATTGTAAGTGGCTTCAGAATCTGTGTTGGTTATGGAAATTCTTTTTTTGGTTTACTCAGATCTTAAAGGGCCATTTCATCATTTCACAAAAAATTAAATGGTAAATTAACTCCAAATATCCTGGCCAACCCTCTGGACCCCATAGCTGTGATGCCGCTTTCTGTTGGTGTATCTGTTCGTACAACGCAGTACACAGCCCCATAGCGAGTTTCCATCATAATGCTCACAACTGTACGTGCTCATTGGTCGACTCAGCCATGTGATAATGCTGACCAATGAGAAGCACATCTAAAAAGGATCCCTTCATCATTCAGCCACACAAAGCATTCTGCTCTAAGGCTTATGCGCCAAAATTTCCCCCTTTTTGCAACAGCCACATGCAGATACTGTGTGGTGCAGTGAGTTTTTAATGCTTGTTTTTTTTAGGGGTTTTCATGGTAGTAGAAAATGGCGGAAGCAGACCAAGTAAATCTGTCTTTATTTTAATTGGGCAGTAACATTTTTACACCTTGCTTCTACTTCTTGACACTTGCATAGAATTTCTTAGACTATTCCCCCCAATATTGCCTCTTTTAGACTGAGCACACTTGGTAATAGTATTGGTAGTAATATCACCTTACTCATCTTACTACTCTTAAATCACATAAACACTGTCCTTTTATATCCACTTCAGGGGCTCTCTAGGCTTGATTTTGATATGTACAGTGGGAGCTGGACTCCTGGCTCCCCTCTATGTCAGAAAGGTGCCCATCATCCACATCAATTGTAGGTTCACCTTTAATATCAAAAGCTGTTTGTTGATTTGCAAATATGTAAAGGTCAAAGTATATAGGCTGGGTCCACTTTTATTGGCATAACACTACCGGTATCCTCGATGGACCATAAGTGGCTAGAGTAGAGAGTACCACTTAAGAGTTTATTCAATTTATGGTAAACCACTGGTATACCAGTCAAAGCATCTTTTGTTCTCCAAGTGCACAAGCAGCCCATCTAAAGTCCACCTCGCGCATTCCACATTGCAAATTAAAAAGTAGTCTACCCATCTCATGCTACATGGAATGGCTGCCCCCTATCTTTATTCATGAACATCTTCAGGGCCTAAAGTTTTTACCTCTGTAGTATTGGTTTCCAGCGGCCATTTAAAAAAACAAAAACAAAAAAACACCACCACTTGATTTCAGTCTTTAGCAGTGTTCATTTACCTCAACACCTTGTTCCAAGTGCCACCAAAATAGGGAGTGAGGAGAAATCTTCCCAGTATAGAAGCAGATGGAAACAGAAACCCTTGCCTACACCATTTAGAATTTAAATATATTTTTGGTAGACCTACATTATTGCCAGTTGCTTACAGAATGGTCTAGTAGCTAATCTGTCTAATTAATGCACGAGTAGAGAAGGCATTGGGGTTGATTTAAAGGGAAAAAGGCTGTGCATTTTACAAAGTGCAGTTGCTCCAGAGCTTAGTAAATGAGGTAAGGCTTCACTTTGCAAAGAATACCCAATCATGGGCAAAGAAAATGAAAAAAAAAACAAAAAAAAAAAAACGCATTTTTGCTTCCACATGATTGGATGATGGAAGTCAGCAGAGTTTTTGCACAATTACTAAGCTCTGGGGCAACTGCAAAGTACACACTCTTTTTGCCTTTAGTAAATTAACCCCATTGTTCTGCATTTAATGAAGACACAGTCAATCCGGGAAGTATTCACAGCTCTTCACTTTTTCCACATTTTGTTATGTTATAGCCTTATTCCAAAATGGATTCAATTCATTATTTTCCTCAAAATTCTACAAGCATTACCCCATAATGACAACGTGAAAGAAGTTTGTTTGAAATCTTTGCAAATTTATTAAAAAAAAAAAAAAAAAAAAAAAAAAAAGAAAATCACATATACTTAAGTATTCACAGCCTTTGCTCAATACTTTGTTGAAGCACCTTTGGCACCAATGGCAGCCTCAACTCTTTTTTAGTATGATGCTACAAGCTTGGCACACCTATTTTTGGGCAGTTTCTCCCATCCTTCTTTGCACGACCTCTCAAGCTCCATCAGGTTAGATGGAGAGCATCGGTGCACAGCCATATTCAGATCTCTACAGAGATGTTCAATCGGGTTCAAGTCTGGGCTCTGGCTGGGCCACTCAAGGACATTCACAGAGTTGTCTGTAGCCACTCCTTTGTTATCTTGGCTGTGTGCTTAGGGTCTTTGGCCTGTTTGAAGATAAACCTTCGCCCCAGTCCAGGAGGTCAAGAGCACTCTGGAGCAGGTTTTCATCAAGGAGGTCTCTGTACATTGCTGCACTCATTTTTCCCTCGATCCTGACTAGTCTCCCAGTTCCTGCTGCTGAAAAACATCCCCACGGCATGATGCTGCCACCACCATGCTTTACTGTATGGATGGTATTGGCCAGGTGAAGATTGGTGCCTGGTTTCCTCCAGACTCTTGCCTTTCAGGCCAAAGAGTTCAATCTTTTTTCATCAGACCAGAGAATTTTGTGTCTCGTGGTCTGAGAGTCCTTCAGGTGCCTTTTGGCAAACTCCAAGCGGGCTGTCATGTGCCTTTTACTGAGGAGTGGCTTCCGTCTGGCCACTCTACCATACAGGCCTGATTGGTGGAGTGGTGCAGAGATGATTGTTCTTTTGGAAGGTTCTCCTCTCTCCACAGAGAAACACTGGAGCTTTGTCAAAGTGGCCATCGGGTTCTTGGTCACCTCCCTGACTATGGCCCTTCTCCCCCGATCACTCAGTTTGGCTGGGCGGCCTGCTGTAGGAAGAGTCCTGGTGGTTCCAAACTTCTTCCATTTACGGATGATGGAGGCCACTGTGCTCATTGGGACCTTCAATGCTGCAGAAATTATTCTGTACCCTTCTCCAGATCCGTACCAATCTGTCTCAGAGGTCTACAGACAATTACTTGGACTTCATGGTTTGGTTTGTGCTCAGACATGCTCTGCTAACTGTGGCACCTTATATAGACAGGTGTGTGCCTTTTCAAATCATGTCCAATCAACTGAATTTACCACAGGTGGACTCCAATCAAGTTGTAGAAACATTTCAAGGATGATCAGTGGAAACAGGATGCACCTGAGCTTAATTTTCAGTGTCATGGCAAAGGCTGTGAATACTTATACACATGTGATTTTTTTCATTTTTTATTTCTAATAAATTTGCAAAGATTTCAAACGTCTCTCACATTGTCATTATGGGGTACGGTTTGCAGAATTTTGAGGCAAATAATGAATTTAATCCATTTTGGAACAAGGCTGTAACAGAACAAAATGCGGGAAAAAGTGAAGCGATGTTATTACTTTACGGATGCACTGTATGTTATTACCGTTTAGCTAACTCCCTATGCCACATAGCTGTGCTGCAGTGCTTGTGTGTGGACAGGACTGCAAACTCTTTATCAAATACCAATAGATGAGTGTAGGGTTTTATTTACTCCCCCGGGCTACTCAGAAATGCTACACTAAAAAGGAGTCCAAGCACCATCCACCAAAATAATACGAACCGTTGTGGGAGGAGGTCTACTTTAATTGAAGACTTTTCTTATTCACAAATAAAAAAAAAGTCCAGAGGTCATCTTGCTCATGATATTTTCTGGAGGCCGTTTCATGCTGAGCTTATTAGCTTCATAGAAAAGAGCAGATGTGGGCTGAGAAGCTGAGCAAGAGCTGAAAGTGTGCTACAAGGAAGATGTCTATTTAGATCAAAAGGCTTAAAAAGGAGAACAAAAAGTACAGGATAACAATTTGTGTAAAAGGTATGATTTTATAGAAACATTAATATCACTAGAACATTCAGTCATTAAGAGTGCTTTGTTACGGATGATGTTCAGTCATGCAGCCGTAAAATAATCCTGTAAACAGCCATCAAATGTGATAATTGAAGACAGGAGTGTGTACCTGCTTCATTAAGGCAGACTTTACTTCTATAGATTTGCACTCCTCACCAGCACTGCCTTCCATGTCCAGGTAGAAGTATCAAGCAACCCCTTTCTGTGAACCCAGGCTGTCATGGACATGCCGCCTAGGGGGGGGGGTTCCTTATACCAGCCTGGACTCACAGTAATGCTGCATTCACACATCATTGCATTATCACCGTACAGAGTGGCAGTAAGGACCAATTACTGCCACCTCTAGGCAAAGAGAGGAAGGACCTGGGACATCACAGGACCAGCCAAAATAATTAAGGTATATATTTAAAGTGGAGCTCCATCCAAACGTGGAAGTTCCGCTTTAAGGATTCATCCCCTGCTCCTTTTGAAGAATTGGCATTTTTGAAGAGCGGGTACACAATTTTGACAGGTACCCACTCCCACTCCGACCGTCTAGGCGATCAGAAGCAGAAGTTCTCCTCCCTCCCTCTTCTGCAGTATTCTGGGACACGTGACAGGTCACAGAAGACTGCATGACCATTCACGATGCACACAGTGGGCACCCGGCTGTCAAGCTGCAAGCTGTCACAACTGGGTGCTCATAGTTAAGATGCCAACAATGGAAAGAAGACAGCAGGTGAAACCAGCTGGGGTGAGCACACAGCCGGATCGTGGCACAGGTGAGTGGCTGCTTTTTAAAAAGTCGGCAGCTACAGTTTTTGTAGCTGCTGACTTTTTTTTTTTTTTTTCTTCTTCACAGGAGACCGGAACTTCTCTTTAAGGATTATAAAAATAGTGCAGCTTGAATGAGATGGCTTTAATCTGCAGTCGTTTGATTATCTAAACCAGCCACAAAATTAAGAGATTCTGCAAGTTGTAATCACAACAATGGGGTCATTCTGAACACTATACAGAAAATGCCCAGAAATGTAATTACCTACTCATATGACTGGCGTGTTTCCTTATCCAGGCAATTTCTGCTACTGCAACAATGGGACGGATGAGGTTAAAAACAATCCCACTTAGCACTCAGGAAAGAGGGGAGTGACTGTGTAACTGTTTAAAAATTGCAGCAGCAGGAAAAAAAAAAATCTCCTAATGATGTTAGCTTAAACTAGGTACTGTAGGTGCTGCCCCCACAGAAAGCCCATTCGACCACTAGATGGTGAGCCTCCTTGAGGTTGCATCATATTGCCAGGCTGGATTCACAGTACTGCTGCCGGGAACCATGCATACACATGATTGTCATTTAGTACAGCAATAACAGAACACTCACTGCTAAACAAGAAGGGGAAGGAACGGACATCACTGGACCAGCCAAATGATTTAATGTGATTGTAAACGTATTTTTTTTTTTTTTTCAAATAAACATTATACTTACCTGCACTTTCCAATGGTTTTGCCCAGAGCAGCCCAGATTCTCCTCTTCTGGGGTCCCCCACTTGCGAGTCAGGATCCTCCCCTTTGTCAAGTGCTCCCATAGCAAACCTCTTCCCATGACGGCACTCCTGCAGGCTTGGTTCTGAGCCACGTTGTGCCCTCGGGCACTACGCTGGATCAAGATCAGGCTCAGTCAAGCATAAAGGGGGAGCTGCACAAAGGAGGTTTTTTTACCCTAATGCATAGAATGCATTAAGGTAAAAAAAACCTTAAGGCTTTGTAGAACCATTTTAATGGATGTACCCTCTTTTTATTTAAAGTGGAATTAAAGGCAAAGTAAAAAACTTTCTAAACAAAGGACCAGTTTACTGTCCTTCAGACTTTAGGGGGGCCGGACTATGCTAGCGGGAGTAGATAAGGTCCTGATTCAGTGGAAATATACCCTTCTTTGATGTCAGTGGGAAGAATGGCACCTCATCGTTGGTGTCAGTGGGAGGAATTGTGCTCCATCATTGGTGTCACTAGGCCTGATTGTTGGTGCCATTGTGAGGAATTGTGCCCCTCCATTGGTGTCAGTGGAGGAAATTATGCCCCATTGTTGTTATCAGAGGGTGAAATGGTGCCCCATGCCGCAGTTTGGAGACCACTGGTTTAGAAAAACCATTCAACACTGACAGGGGTGCTTATTATGGTCATTTTTTATATAGGTAAACCTTTATACGAAAAATAAATAAATGGTTTCTGTAACTGTTAGCTGGCATTAGACTTTAATTTGTTAGTTACTTGTGCACAATCCATCTAAATCTACTAGTCAGTCAAACACTACCCAATCCAGACAGTGCTGCTGTCCAAGGGTGTCTCCTTTGCTTCTCCATAGAGTCACCCTAAGACAATAAGGGAGGAATTTTCTTTCCTGCAACCTACTCACCGGGAAAACAGTGAGTACTGGTAGTGGCTATAGTGGTCGCTAGCAATGATCACATGTAAAGTCAGATAGGCTGGTTGTACCCAAGTTGATCAACTTGGGTACATTCAGAATGCCCATACATGGTTCGAATCTCGGCCAGTTCCTGCTGCTGAACGAGAGATTTGAACAGTCTATGTCCAGCTTAAAGCGTTTGTTACCCTAAAAAAAAAAAAAAAAAAAAAAAAAAGCTCCCGTTTCCTTAAAGCATGAATAAGAGCTTGTGCTGTGTAAATTGGTCCTTTGTATCATATAAAATACCTGGATGATCCTGCCCTCCCCCCTGTAAATGGACCATGGTTTATCATGGCTGCTAAGCCCCGACACCATGGTCAGTTTATGTGCCTCCATCATCTGCAGCTATCCTCCTGCTTATATCAAAATTGCTATAGGTTTATACAATCCCCTCTGTTTAATAACGATATGTAAACCAGTGTCTGTGCTATATAAAAAAGATGCCGATTTCTACCTTTTTTTACAGCCGCCTCCCAGCACTCACGTGACCATTAGCCTCTCTCCTCCCCGGCTGATGTCAGTGGGAGTTCTTGGCCCCTCCCACTGTAGTTGCCAGCCTGGGAGAGGAGAGAGCCGAGCAGTCACGTGAACGCTGGGAGGCGCTGTAAAATAAGGTAGAGCTCTGCATCTTTTTTTATATAGCGCAGACGCTGGGGTAAATATAATTATTAAACAGAGGGGATTGTACAAACAAACAAGTGGCTTTACAACCACTTTTAAGTGTTAACCCAAAAAAATAAAATAAAAAATAATACATACTGGTCCCTTAAAGCAGATTAAACAGCACCGTGCTTGCGCTATGTAATCTGTCCCCCCACCCTCTAAACTGTAAAAAACAAAAACAAAAAAAAAAAAAAACCTGAACCCGACACTTCCTGTATCCCCTCTCTGGATAGACAACGCAGCCAGGGCTTCTGAGCCCTGGCCACCGTTGTCTGATGTCTGCAGCCCTGCTCTCAGCTCTCCCTCCTCCTCCCGGCCTGTGTCTCTGTAACCGCCCCCCACCCCCTCCCGACCGCTATCGCCGTTATTAGTAAAATACAAACATAAAAAAAGACTATGCCAGCCCCTCTATTAGAGCCTGGCATAGCACACTGTTAGTTGTTTTAAAAAAACGAGCATTGTAAATACTTCTTTAGCCCAATCTTCAGGCCGGTCACATGACTCTCGGCCGGTTTCCAGGGCTACTGCAAGAAGGGCTGAGCAGCCATGTGATCTCCTCGGCTGACGTCAGAGGGAGATCTCAGTCCCTCCTACAGTATACATATATCGGAGCTGAAAAGCAGCTGCGGGTCATGTGACCAGCCTGAAGATAGCTCTAAATAGGTATTTACAACGCTTGTTTTTTTTTTCAAAAAACTAACACAATGTCCTATGCCAGCCTCTAATAGAGGGGCTGGCATAGTCTTTAATATATGAGTTTTCAAACACTTTAAGTGTGTTACTGGCACAGCTGCACCAGATTTTGCACTCTCCAGTTTTAGTAAATCAACCCTTTTGATATGTGTATCTATAACAATGCATACTATAACAGCTCAGGATTCTGGAACTGCTTGACATTTTACATAGTGTACTTGATTAACCACTTGCCGACCGTGTAACGTAGTTACACGTCGGCAAGTGGCACCCATTGTTGTGGGAGGACGTTATATAACGTCCTCCCACAATCGCTAGACCACGTCGACACGGTCATTGTGTGAATTTCACAAACTTTTGAGTATATAATTTCTGATACGGTCGGGGAGATAATCTCCGACCGTATCCTGTAACACAATCAAAAAACTTTTTTTTTTGTTCGCAACATTTATGGATAAATCTCGATAGAAGTCCGACCAGTGTACTGGGCGTCGACGAAAAGTCGAGGCTATATACATATGACATCCTCCCTGACTCTAGAGGGAGACTGCAGTCGGCTCCTCT
>BLSH010164692.1:889043-912050 GCA_018402905.1 Glandirana rugosa | reverse complement strand
CATCCACCCCCCTTCCCATTTTTTTACTTGATTTTAATTAATTTTCCCTATCCCCATTTATTTGTAGGGCACTTGCCCTAGTTTGAAGATGATTTTAGAACAGTTATATGGCTTCTACCGTTAATTAATACTTTTCAGACAGTTTGAAGATGATCCACATTCACCTCCATTTTTGCTTTTTTTATGTTTTTATTTTTTTAAAAATATTTAAAGTTATTTCCCTGTCCCCATTTTTTTGTAGGGCACTTGCCCTACCCTTACCCCCATTTTACTTCCTTTTGCAGCCCTCTAGGGCTTTCCAGGACTTTGTTACAGCCATTTTTGTGCCTAAAAGTTCGGGTCCCCATTGATTTCAATGGGGTTCGTTGTCCGTGCGATCGTTCGGGTTCCGTCCGGACCCGGACCTTGTCGCGAAGTTCGGACGGACCAGCAGAACCCGAACTTCCAGAGGTTCGCTCAACTCTAACCATTATTAACCCAATTCTAATAGGTGCCTTTGTCGTAAATTTTAGGCTAAGGGTTCATTTCCTCTTTAAAGAAACAAGTGCCCTGTATTGTATGATCAGGAAAAAAAAAAAAGGATTTGCCAAGACTAGATTTTATAATTGCAACAATGTATGTTATTCATGAATAAACCTTGAACTCCTAATCTTCCTGCTTAAACGATCAGATGTTTGCACTATCCAATGTATAAACGAGACTCTAAACACTTTCTTCACTGTTACTATGGCGATAGCGTATGTATGATCTTTCACTCCAGAGACACAAAACAGACAGCCAAGGCCACATGTAAGAGCAGCAAAAGCTTTTCATAACGCATAGATCTCAATGGATTCTGACACCCTGAAACTATTAAGTGTTCAGTACACAAATGAGCACAAAAATATAATGCAAAATGTAAAAGGTTGAACAAGGATTTAAATGAAGGCAAATTTCTTCCCTCAATTGCTCAGATTTATAGCAAAATGTTTTTTTCTCTCCTATACTGGTACAAAGCCAACTACATCAATTCCTATATACAGGCAGTCCCAGGGTTACCAACAAGATGGGGTCTGTAGGTTTGTTCTCAAGTTCAATTTGTTTGTAAGTGGGAACAGGTACATTTTTTAAGTGTAGCTTCAGCCAAAAAAACTATTTTGAAGCTTTTTGGATAGCATGGGGAAGGGGTAACACCCCTGTAATGTTTGTTTTGCTGTCTATGTTTCTGCTCAGAAGATTTCACCTCACTTCCTGTCCCAATGATAATTGGATTTTGAAAATTTTGGGTTGTTGTGGAAACAAGGATTGGTGATAAAGCATCAGCGAAGACACCTTTTTCCCATAATAACTCTTACAGGAGTGAATTTCCCTTCCTAGGGGGAGATTTCCTCTCACTTCCTGTTGTCTCCCTTCATTTGTAAGTAGGGGCCGTTTGGAAGTAGGATGTTTGTAACTAGGGGCCCGGTCTGCCTGTAGTGATATAAAAACGGTTTCTTTGAATGTTTGATTCAAAATTTTAAAAAATAATGTGTAGACTAATTACTGCACAACCCACGACCCTCGAGTCTTGTAACCCATGACCCTCGAGTCTTGCCATTTAAAAAGGGCATCATTGGAAGATGGAAATCTAACGTCTAAGGAAAAAAACAAAAAACAACAAAAAAGAAGAAAAACCCCATAGCTGTTTAAACAAGTCAAAAATGGTGATTTTTGTTTTGCCTTGGAGTATATCGCAGGACAAAGGGCATACCTGTATACTGGTAAAAAAAAGGGCATACCTGTATACTGGTAAAAAAGGCAGAAATCCTCTCCCAGGCATAATCCCTCTAGGCTAGGTACAGTTTTGTATCAAGCTATATACACAACATAGGAAAAAGGTGTGGGATCCCTGTGTCCTGTGATGTACTCCAGGAAAAGGATTTTACCAGTAAACCAAAAATACAAATTCTTCATCAACATCCCAGAACACAGGGCATCTCAATATCCAGTGTTTCTAGATAATATTGCGCAAATCAAAGAAAATTTATACCAATAAAAGTGTAAAAAACATCAAGCAGCCAGCACAACAATTCGACAAAATTGTAATAAACATGGTTAATAAACTGTGCAGCGCTAATTCGTTCCTACTTGAAAAGTGTGACCACTTAAAAGTACAAAAATATACTGTATAAAATGTATATAAACCAAACAAATCTCAATGTGCCATGTTATAGTGAAAAATGTCCATATATTCCGGTGCTTCAGATAAAATGCTTTAAATTCCCACTGAAAATCACCATGTGCGTAAAGGAGAAAGCCACCACCAACAATTGTGAGGCTTACCAGAGACAGTGGACACAGACGAGCATACGCCTGCTGGGTCAAATTAGTCAAAGTCTGTATCCAGAGGTTATCCAGCATTCACCCGTGATTGTGATCCACCACCAAATAAAATGGATTCTTACCAGATCAAGTGGACACAGTCTAGCGTACGCCAGCTGAGTAATTTTATGCAAAGGTTGTATTACACAGATTTAGGCTTTCCAGCCTTCAAGGGTCCGATCAGATAAAACTCCAACAATCCAGTATAACCACGAAAAAAAGGAAAAAAAAAAAATGCTCCACATAGCGTAAAATGGTACCAAAAATTTAACAAGTTTAAAATGAGAACAACTCACATTTCCAGAAGTATCAAAATGCTTGTATAAATGACATGGACCAGCAACGACATGCGAGCAGAACGACCTGACGCGTTTTGAAACATACATTTCATACTTATATTTTTGCACTTTATGTACTCTTAAATGGTCACACTCTTCAAGTAGAAACGAATTAGCGCTGCACAGTTTATTAACATCTTCATATCCAGTATGATAGGGTTACCCTAAGTACTGAAGAGGTGGAGAGGGCAATACAACAACAAGCCAACAGGCCCCAAAAACCGAAAACCACAATAGGTTAGAACGTCAAAATGTTAGCAAGACCCTTCCCTCCTAAAGGAAACATTTGCAGAGGCCAGAACATCTACCTGGTAAAACTTAGTAAAGGTATAAATGGCAGACCAGGTAGCAGCCTTACAAACTTGAGCTACAGAAGCTTGATGTTGAAAAGTCCAGGAATCACCAACACAGCGAAAAACAGAATCAACAGTAAGTAAGGCAAATCTTTAAT
This sequence comes from Glandirana rugosa, assembly GCA_018402905.1. Taxonomy (NCBI): domain Eukaryota; kingdom Metazoa; phylum Chordata; class Amphibia; order Anura; family Ranidae; genus Glandirana; species Glandirana rugosa. Next base: position 908,921 of record BLSH010164692.1, on the reverse strand, counting down.
GTGCAAACCACATCAAAGATATAAAAATCTCTATATTCTGTCATCTGAGGATAAGGACAGAAAGAAGGCAATAAAACATCCATGCATGCGACGCCCTGTATGAAGGCACACACACTAAGAAATGACAAACAATTGGTCTCTGGAGGAGAACTGATGAGGCCAAAGTCTGACCCTTGATGGTGCTCAGGGCCAAAATGTATCAATTCCTGATGGGAGAAAGAACAGAATGCACCCCCCAAAACAAACATAAGAGGGTGAAGTTTATGTGCCTCACACCAAGTCCGACAGCTAATCGCCTGTGAAGTCACCTTTCTAACCCTAAGCAGCCTAAGGATCACAGAATCGATGACACCCTTGTCTTTCATTACCCTGGCTTTAGCAGCTAAGCCATTAAACCAAGCCAGGTTACATACGCCGCGAACGTTAGAGCGAGAGCAATAATTCTAGCACTGGACCTCCTCTGTAACTCTAAACATGTAACCTCTAAACATTTTTAAAGCGTTGTCTATGGAGATTCTTAAGTACTGAAGTTCAGAAACATTCCACAAGTGTGCACAATTTTAAAGCGTGCCATGTTAGGTATCTATTTACTCAGCCTAACCTCTTTCACATTATACAAAAAAAACTAAATCAGGCTAGCTTTACTTTTTTTTTTTTTTTTAATTCATGAAGCAGTTTTCTTTAACCACTTCAATACAGGACGTTTATACCCCCTTCCTGCCCAGACCAATTTTCTGCTTTCAGCGCTCTCACACTTTGAATGACAATTACTCTCTCATGCTACACTGTACCCAAACAACATTTTTATCATTTTTTTTTCACACAAATAGAGCTTTCTTTTTGTTTGTATTTAAGAACCTCTGGCTTATTTATTTTTTGAGACATATGTGAAAAAAGTGCGAAAATTTTGAAAAAAAAAAAAAAACACTTTAGTTTCTCTGATAAAATTTTGCAAATAAGAAATTTTTGTTCATACATTTGGGCCAAAATCTATACTGCTACCCATATTTGGTAAAATAACCCAAATAAGTGTATATTATTTGGTCTGTGTGAAAGTTATAGAGTCTACAAGCTATGGTGCCAGTCATTGAAAATTGATCACACCTGATGCACTGATGGCCTATCTCATTTCATGAGGCTCTGAAATGTAAGGAGAGTACAAATACCCCCCAAATTACCCCCTTTTGAAAAGTAGACATTCCAAGGTATTTGGTAAGAGGCATGGCGAGTTTTTTGAAGTTGTACTTTTTTCCCACAATTCTTGGGAAAATTAAGAAATTACTATTTTTTTGCACAAAATTGTCATAACAAGTAGTTATTTCCCACACACAGCATATGCATACTTCCAATTACACCCCAAAATACATTCTTCCCGAGTATGGCGATACCACATGTGTGAGACTTTTTCACAGCCTGGCCACATAGAGAGATCCAACATGCAGGGAGCACCGTCATGCATTCTAGGAGCAGAATTTTCACATCTAATTTCCTAACAACCTATAACACTTTTGAAGGCCCTGGAGCACCAGGACAATGGAATTACCCACAAAATGACCCCATTTTGGAAAGCAAACACCCCAACGTATAATCTATGAGGCATTATGAGTCTCTTGAATGGTTCAATTTTTTCCACAAGTCTTCGAAAAACGTGGAAAGAAAACGAAAACGCTTTTATTTTTACACAAAGTGGTCAATTTATAAGATATTTTTAACACATAGCATGCACATAGCAAAAATTACCCCCTAAAATATATTCTGCTACTCGTCCCGAGTATGGAGATACCACGTGTGAGACTTTTTCACACCCTGGTCACATACAGAGGCCGAACATGCAGGGAGCACCGTCAAGCTTTCTAGGAGCATAAATTACACATAAAATTTCATTCATACCCATCACACTTTTGAAGGCCCCGGAGCACCAGGACAGTGGAATTATCCACAAAATGACCCCATTTTGGAAAGCAAACACCCGAGGTATATTCTGAGGCATGGGCTGCAGATAGGTACTCAGGAATTCTGATGGGCTGCAGATCGGTACTGGGATACTTTGATTGGCTGGAGACAGGTACTCGGGTAATCTGAAGGGCAGGTGACAGGTACTTGGGTACGCTGATGGGCTGGTGACAGGTACTCTGGAAAGCTGATGGTCTGGTAACAGGTACTCGGGTGCTCTAATGGGCAGGTGACAGGTACTCGGGTACTTTGCTGGGCTGGTGACAGGTACTCAGGTTCTCTTATGTGCAGGTGACAGGTACTCGGGTACTCTGATGGGTTGGTTACAGGTACTCCGGTACTTTGATGGGATGGTGACAGGTACTAGGGCACTTTGATGGGATGGTGACAGGTACTCTGATGGGCAGGTGACAGGTACTTTGATGGGTTGGTGACAGATACTCGAGTACTTTGATGGGATGGTGACAGGTACTAGGGTACTCAGATGGGATGGTGACAGGTACTCTGGTACTTTGATGGACAGGTGACAGGTACTCTGATGGGCTGTGACAGGTACTTTGATGGGGTGGTGACAGGTCCTCTTTATTGGGGGGGGGGGGGGGGTTGATCAGTGTGCTTGGTGTACAGTAGGCGGTAACAAGCTGTTACTGCAATCTCTCTGTCACACATGATCGGTGTGTGACAGGGAGATCCGCGGTAACAGCTCGTTACCGTGGTTTGTTTACATAAGCCGTTCACACAGCCGGTCACGTGGTAAAGAGCCAATTCTATTGGCTCTTTACACTGATCGGAGCTGGGCTTTGTCCGGGGGACAAGCCTCAGCCCCGATCGCCACTCTGCACGCGCCCCCGGGGGCGCGTGCGAGCGGCGTGCACATGGAGATCGGTAGACATTGGACACAGCCGGTCACGTGGTAAAGAGCCAATTTTATTGGCTCTTTACCCCGATCGGGGGGGGGGGGGTCACGACCCCCCAGCACACGATCGATCCATGATCGCCACTCTGCGGCGAGAAGCGGCTGACGTCGGCCCAGATTGACGACCGGTTCCTGCCAACGTCATTTCACAATGACTCGGTAAGAAACAGGTTAAAAAGAACCATTTGAAAAATTGCTGTGCAAATACTGTGTAACATAAAAAGTTGCAATGACCTCCATTTTATTCCCGAGGGTGTCTGCTAAAACAATATATATAAGGTTTGGGGGTTCTGAGTAATTTTCTAGCAAAACAATGATGATCTTTACATGTAGGAGAGAAGTGTCAGAATTGGCCTTGGTGGCAAGGGGTTAATTACCATAAGTAAGTAATATACAAATAATTATTATAACTTCAAACCAGTAATTTCACAGCAAATAGATATATTATAAGATAATATATTATTTATGATTTAGCTTGTACCTTTTCAGCAGCAGCAGATTCTCATTCTCCCTCTTAAAGGTGTGAGAAAAACATGGGATTGTGGGTAAATCTTATACACATAAACTCATGTTTTTCCTTGTAATTAAGAGGGCTGGGCTGGAAGGAAGCATTTGTCTTTTAGACACATGCCCCCTTCTATGACACTGCAGTGAGTCCAGCCTCCACTGCAGCATTTTTATTGGACAGTTTGGGCCAATTGTGCTTTACCATTGGATAAGGCTCCAAGCTGTCCATTGAGCTCAGTGCCTCTGACAAGAAGTGAGGAGAGGCCTGGTGAGCTCATCCTCTCAGTCTGCTGCAAACACAGTGTGTCAGCTTGTATTTAAACTGGCCACTCTGTATATAGCTTCTGACAGGCTGAGCTCCGTATCTTCGAAACCATAGATGGTAGAAGCCCCAAATTTTTACCAGTGGTGGGGTAGGACTTCTGCTACATACCTACCCCAGGTCGTCAAGCTTCCGAATGCATGTCCCTGATACACAGATCAGCCAAAACATTAAGATCACTGATGGGTTAAGTGAACATTGATTATCTTGTTACAATGGCATCTGAAAGTGGACGGGACATATTAGGTAGTGAGTGAACATGTTGTTACTAAAGTTTGAAGTGCTGAAGCAGAAAAAATGGGCATCATATGTTGCATATGGGGCTACGTAGCCACAGACCGGCCAGGCTGCCCCTACTGACCGATATCTACAGCCAAAAGCACCTAGAATGGGAAAGTGAGCATCAGAACTGGACCACAGGGCAATGGAAGAAGGCGGCCTGGTCTGATGAATCACGTTTTCTTCTACATCATGTGGATGGCCGGGTGAGTGTGCGTCACTTACTCGGGGAAGAGATGGCACCAGGATGCACCTTGGGAAGAAGGCAAGCAAGCAGAGGCAGTGTGATCCTTTGAAACATGTTCTGTTGGGAAACCTGGGTCCTGCAGGAAAACATGGGTCCTGCCATTCATGTGGATGCTACTTTGACGTGTACCGTCTACCTAAACATTGCTGATGATCAAGTACACCCCTTTATGGAAGCAGCATTATCTGATGGCAGTAAAATCTCTTTCATCAGCATCCTATGCCTGGCACATTGCAAAAATGGTTCAAGAATAGTTTGAGGAACACAAAAACAACGTTGAAGTGTTGACTTGGCATCCAAATTCTCCAGAGCATCTGTGGGATGTGCTGGAAAAACAGAGGTGTAGTGGAGTCTATGCCTCAATGGGTCAGGGCTGTTTTGGTGGCAAAAGCGGGACCTACTCACTATTAGGTGGGTGGTCATAAAGTTATGACTGATCTGTCTATATATAAAATATAGAGATGTGGACATAAAGCATACTACCCAAAAAACGTTACCATACAGAATCGCACAAACATGAACTTTACTTACGTGAGCTCTCTGCTTAGAACAACATTTATTCTTCCTTTCAATGGTCGATTCTTCTCTGGTATAGAGTACCATGTTCTCCTGCCCATTATCACTACATTTTGTTTGCCTGTGTAGAAGTGAAAATAGTACGTTACATTGATCCAGCACATGGATTCTGCAGACTACTAACAAAAGTTCTACTGTGCCGCCATCTTGTGGTAAATCTGCACATTACATTTTTACACACAGTATACATAACAACGTGAAGTTAAAGGATAAGTTAGCCTTTAGTAACAGGTTACTTATAAAGTTTCTAAAGAACTTTATGTCAAAGTATAACATAAACCAAGGAACCAAACATTTGCAAGCTGCTGAATTTTTAAACCAATAATAAGGCAAGATTCTTTTTAAATTAGTGTTGTCACCCATCTTTTCACCCACAGCAAATCTTTGGACTGGCAAACCACAAAGGAATCTTGGTTCCATAGTTATTAAAGCAGAGTTCGACCCAAAAGGGGAAGTCGTGCTTTAAGGCCTCCTTCCCCCGATCCCAACTTTTAATTTCTACATAGGAGACCAGAGCTCCTCTTTAAAGTGGTTGCAAAGGTTCTATGCATTAAGGTAAAAAACCTGTGTGAAGCCTCCCCCTCTTCCCAATATATACTTATCTAAGCCTGATCTTGATCCAGTGCTGTGCCCAAGAGCAGTGGCTCTCTCTCTCTCTCCACTGGCCATGGACACATCTGCAGTCCTGCTGCTGTCGATCACAGCCTGTGAGGAGAGAGTGGGAGGAGGGACCGAGCCGTGCTCGTGTGTCTATTGACACACAGAGTGCGGCTCGGGATTGAGCCCACACAAGTGTCCCCAAAGCAAGTGGCTTGCTATGGGAGCACTTAGCAGAGGACTGGAGCGCTGACAGAGGACCCCAGAACTGGAAAAATCGGGGGATCTCTGTGCAAAACCATTGCACAGAGCAGGAAAGTGTAAAATGTTATTTTAAAGACATCCCCTCTCTCTGAACTGGATGTGGCTCCCCCCACCACCCCTCCCCCCCACTTATCCCTCCCCTCTCTGCCCCCTCCTTTCCTTCCTCTACAATACACAGTACTCAGGGCTTACTCTTGCTAAGACCGAGTCCCAACTCAGGATCTTTGTGACAACACTACCGATGTGGTCGGATAGCACTTTTTTGTACCGGTTTGTTTTTTGCTCTTCATACTAAATGTTTACAAGGCTGACAAGCGTTCTTTTGCATTGTATTATTTTATATAGCACGCTTTAGTGAATGGAACTAGCTTTCTAAATATCTTTATTGTTTATACCTGAAGTGACCTGCTGTACTTGTGTATAGTTTGATTACAATCAATAAAAATATTGAAGACAAAAAAACCCTTTTCATTCACTTTACCATAAATGTAATTGGAGAAATATACAACATAACTTTGGGAGCATGCATACAGTTTCAAGTTTCCTTTATATACTGAAGATAGGCAAATAATAAAGGAGAAATATACAAAGAGTAATATGGTAGCTACCCTTACAGACCTCCTTTTAAAGAAGATGCCTGGCTGTCTCTGGGTTCAGTACTTTGGAGTTACAGAACAAGTAAACAGATCAGGAGTTCAAAGATCTGTGAATGTCTAAACTACAAGTCCCCATCTTTCACTGTGGCAGATCGTTTTAATTCTCAATTGGTTGAGTGTAGTAATCAGCGCAAATCGAGGAAGTGTTTGCAGGAGCCTGACCGTGGATGCAATGCTTTGCAGGCTCCTGTAATACAAAAAAAACAAAATCAAATTATATATACAGAAGTACCTTGGTTCATGAACAGAAGAGTTCTCAAAAATTTGCTTCGGTTCGAGAACTCTTCGTTTCACGAACACAATTTGTGGCCATTTTCCCTGTACTGGTGAGATTGCGGGTCACAGAGAGACACTGAAAGTGTACAGTACTGTGAAGACACTTACAGTACAGTATTGAGGAGCGTTTGGTGTAATTTTAGCACATACATATTGTACATCCAGTATAGCTCCAAAGAAAATGCAGAGCAAGCATGGTGGCAAGAAGAAAGTGTGGAGCATTATTACAGGTGACAAGGACATGCAAAGCGCAAAATGCAGGTGACAACCATGTCCAAGGTGTGTGTGCACATACATACATGTACATACACAGTATCTCACAAAAGTGAGTACACCTCACATTTTTTGTAAATATTTTATTATATCTTTTCATGTGACAACACTGAAGAAATGACACTTTGCTACAATGTAAAGTAGTGAGTGTACAGCTTGTATAACAGTGTAAATTTGCTGTCCCCTCAAAATAACACACAGCCATTAATGTCTAAACCTCTGGCAACAAAAGTGAGTACACCCCTAAGTGAAAATGTTCAAATTGGGCCAGAGTAGCCATTTTCCCTCCCTGGTGTCATGTGACTCGTTAGTGTTACAAGGTCTCAGGTGTGAGTGGGGAGCAGGTGTGTTAAATTTGGTGTTATTGATCTCACTCTCTCATACTGGTCACTGGAAGTTCAACATGGCACCTCATGGCAAAGAACTCTGAGGATATGAAAAAAAGAATTGTTGCTCTACATAAAGATGGCCTAGACTATAAGATTGTCAAGACCATGAAACTGAGCTGCTGCACAGTGGCCAAGACCATACAGCGGTTTAACAGGACAGGTTCCACTCAGAAGAACAGGTCTCACCATGGTCGACCAAAGAAGTGGAGTGCACATGCTCAGCGTCATATCCAGAGGCTATCTTTGGGAAATAGACCTATGAGTGCTGCCAGCATTGCTGCAGAGGTTGAAGGGGTGAGGGGTCAGCCTGTCAGTGTTCAGACCATACGCCGCACACTGCATCAAATTTGTGTGCATGGCTATCATCCCAGAAGGAAGCCTCTTCTAAAGATGATGCACAAAAAAGCCCACAGTTTGCTGAAGACAAGCAGACTAAGGACATGGATTACTGGAACCATGTCCTGTGGTCTGATGAGACCAAGATAAACTTATTTGGTTCAGATGGTTTCAATCGTGTGTGGTGGCAAGCAGGTGAGGAGTACAAAAAAAAGTGTGTCTTGCCTACAGTCAAGCATGGTGGTGGGAGTGTCATGTTCTGGGGCTGAATGAGTGCTGTCGGCACTGGGGAGCTACAGTTCATTGGAGGGAACCATGAATGCCAACATGTACTGTGACATACTGAAGCAGAGAATGATCCCCTCCCTTCGGAGACTGGGCCACTGGGCAGTATTCCAACATAATAACTACCCCAAACACACCTCCAAGATGACCAAGGCCTTGCTAAAGAAGCCGAGGGTAAAGGTGATGAACTGGCTAAGCATGTTTCCAGACCTAAACCCTATTGAGCATCTGTGGGGCATCCTCAAACGGAAGGTGGAGGAGCGCAAGGTCTCTAACATCCACCAGCTCCGTGATGTCATCATGGAGGAGTGGAAGGGGAGTCCAGTGGCAACATGTGAAGCTCTGGTGAACTCCATGCCCAAGAGGGTTAAAGCTTTGCTGGAAAATAATGGTGGCCACACAAAATATTGACACTTTGCGCCCAATTTGGACATTTTCACTTAGGGGTGTACTCGCTTTTGTTGCCAGCAGTTTAGACATTGATGGCGGTGTGTGGAGTTATTTTGAGGGGACAGCAAATTTACACTGTTAAACAATGAAAAAAAGATGGACTTTAATGGCATACTGGGTAAGGTATAAATGTATACATTTTTTATTTGTTGCACAAAATGGCATAAAAATGCCTCAAATAGACATAAGACATCTAAAATTTCTTAATTAAAAAGTATACATGTCTCATACAACATGTGTGTTACAACACAGTACCCTTACCGGGGTCAGAAACATATGTGGTCCCCCATGGGTACAAACCAATTAGGTTTAAAGGTAACCAGGGGGGATCAATCATATGATACTACAGATTGCTGGGATACCTATGTCTAAACAAACGCAACCCAATACCCACAATATCTCAAAGCATAATTTGCACAGACTTTAGTGTAGAAATAACGTAGGATTGATTTTGGTTACGCTGATATGGATCCCAACAAAAACTGTAGAGACGTTTTTTTCTGCTTGCTCAACTAGTTTTGCGCTTTATATGTATTGCGCTTCATCTGGAGCTGGAAAGTATATCAATCTAATAAGAGACAGAAAAGCACATATGTAAGATAATTGTACACATAATATGATCTATACGTGCACAGTAAGTTGTAGTGTGCAGCAACAAATACATGCTTGGTAGCAGTCACTTACATTGTGTAGCATTTACCACAGGGTTGTACCTAAAGCGTTGGTGGAATCCCCCCTGGGGTTTACGGGGCCACCACAGGGTGGTGCGATGCCCACTTTCCCTCCAGTAGCCCTCCAGCCAGCCTCAAAGCTCCCACAGAGACCTGGAGCAGCACCAGGCAAGTATGGGGGCCTGTATGTGATACACAAACATAGTAATAATATAGATATTATAGGCTGTGGTCCGACTTAAGCGCCCATTCATTGTACCATTGTTCTTTGGCACCCCACATCCAGTGATACACACTGGTGTGTGGTAGTCTTGAATATATAGTGAAGTCTGATTTTATTAGGGACTCAGTCTATTACTCCTACATACAATAATACGGTTTTGACTTTCCAAATGGGATATTAGTTCCAATTTAGATCAAGAATGTAAAGTATGTTTACTCTATATTATGTCTAATTTTTGTTTATGTATTATTTATGTATTGTATGTTTCTGCATTGCTGGTCGACCTTGGTGCTGGTGGTTTCTTCTCCCCTCTTGGGCATTTACCAACATTTCCACTCCGGCTGTTCCCCTGTGTCCAGTGTCGTGGCCCTGGGAGGGCCTGGGGCCAGCGTCATGGGGCGGGTATGCGGCTGAAAGCGCCGTTGTGGCCCGCCCGGTCATGTGGTCCTTGGTGACCCTGGCCGGGGATTGGGCACTGCGGCGCAGAGGCCTCCCTACGGCAAGAGGGGGCTCTCTACCACTGCGACGTACGGGCTGCCCCTTCCCCGCCCTCTGGGCTGAGCGTCATCGAGGAATTCCCCTCGGTCGCCGGGTCTGGGCGGGGTTTGAGGTGGTACTGCGCATGCGCGTTGGATCAGCCGGGTTAATGGCGTCACACGCTGCCGCTGAGCGTGCGGCGTGTTGATTCACAGACGCCATTAATTGGGACCGTGTATGTGTCCTATATAAGACGGGTTTGGAGCAACTACCTAGCAGGTTGGTGGTTCACCCGTGGCCCTCGGGGATACGCTCTTTTGACACACATTCTGTTATCTGGTAAGCACTGTACTAGGTGGCTTGTCCGCCCGGTTTGTACGTATGTATGGCAATAGTCTCTCCTGGCGTGCCAGCAGAGTGACTAAGTATTGATAGTGGTATTTTTCTCCTATATAGCCTCCATGATGTGGACTCATTATTGAATATTGAGCACCGACTGTCATCTGTGAGGGTTCCACTACGATAGCTTACCCCGGGTGACACACTCCAGTTGCTTCATTAAGGCCACACCTCCCGTTCTGCGAATACATTGATATTTATCCGTGCTAAGAGATTGATCTTCTCTAGAGGACACTTTGGAAAATATTATTTATAGGTATTTTCTTATATGTAGACTCTGAATACAGTGGGTATAACCCACTATATATACATTAAGTCTTATGCACATATACCTATGTTCTATATTATTACTATGTTTGTGTATCACATACAGGCCCCCATACTTGCCTGGTGCTGCTCCAGGTCTCTGCGGGAGCTTTGAAGCTGGCTGGAGGGCTACTGGAGGGAAAGTGGGCATCGCACCACCCTGTGGTGGCCCCATAAACCCCAGGGGGGATTCCACCAACGCTTTAGGTACAACCCTGTGATAAATGCTATACAATGTAAGTGACTGCTACCAAGCATGTATTTGTTGCTGCACACTACAACTTACTGTGCACATATAGATCATATTATGTGTACAATTATCTTACATATGTGCTTTTCTGTCTCTTATTAGATTGATATACTTTCCAGCTCCAGATGAAGCGCAATACATATAAAGCGCGAAACTAGTTGAGCAAGCAGGAAAAAAAACCTCTACAGTTTTTGTTGAGATCCATATCAGCGTAACCAAAATCAATCCTACGTTATTTCTACACTAAAGTCTGTGCAAATTATGCTTTGAAATATTGTGGGTATTGGGTTGCGTTTGTTTAGACATAGGTATCCCAGCAATCTGTAGTATCATATGATTGATCCCCCCTGGTTACCTTTAAACCTAATTGGTTTGTACCCATGGGGGACCACATATGTTTCTGACCCCGGTAAGGGTACTGTGTTGTAACACACATGTTGTATGAGACGTATACTTTTTAATTAAGACATTTTAGATGTCTTATGTCTATTTGAGGCATTTTTATGCCATTTTGTGCAACAAATAAAAAATGTATACAATTATACCTTACCCAGTATGCCGTTAAAGTCCATCTTTTTTTCATTTCAATATTTTGGTCAATTTTAGGATGTGGCATACTATGATACAATTTTTTCACCACTTTATCCACCAAGTAGTGAGTGTCCAGTTTCTCTAATTTAATTTGTTCTGTTAAACAAGCTGTACACTCACTACTTTACATTGTAGCAAAGTGTCATTTCTTCAGTGTTGTCACATCAAAAGATATAATAAAATATTTACAAAAATGTGAGGGGTGTACTCACTTCTGGGAGATACTGTGTATATTTTATTTATATATTTAAGGATTGGCTTGGGCATGTTCGCAAGTGCACGAGCTCGTGCCAGCTGGTAGGTGAACCCTGCACTGCACCAATCACAGGCAGTGAGACATTTCCCCGATGCGCGGCTGCAGCGATCGGGGAATATCTCATTGCCTCTTATTAGTGCAGTGCAAGGTTCACTATATATTAGAGCTGCATGATTAATCGTATTAAAATCGCAATATCGATCTACCCCCCCCCCCCCCCGCGATCTCCATTGGGCATTACCGCGATTTTCAGTGCAGTTAATGGGGTCCGACTTGGGGGGGCGAATCAGCGCGACTTGACAGTAATAAAAGTGCCTTTAGTCTTTTCAAGTCGGAGTGACTTGAGTCTCAGGGGAGGCAGCCAAGTCTGGCAGACTTCTGAGTCTCCATTGATAAAAGTTACAAAGTAATTTACTTCAAAGGCATTGAACTCTGAGTGAACTCCCCTTGTATAGAGGTTTGGTTTAGCCATTTAAAGGCAATCTTTCCTGACACTTGCTGTTTACAAATAAAAATATATTATTTTGTGCTAGAAAATTACTTAGAACCCCCAAACATTATACATTTTTTTTTTTTTAGCAGAGACCCTAGAGAATAAGATGGCGGTTGTTGCAATATTTTATGTCACACGCTGTTTGCGCAGCAGACTTTTAAACGCAATTTTTTTTGAAAAATTACCCCTTTCAAAAACCTAAACAGTGCCCTTAGCCCAATTTTTTTGTATATTTAATATATTACGCAGCGAGAATCGTGATCTTTATTCTAAGCAAAAAAATCGTGATTCTCATTTTGGCCAGAATCGTGCAGCTCTAATATATATATACACAACAGCTACCAAACACCTGCCCAGCCCTTATCTCATTGGCTGGTGTTTGATAGCTGTTCGGTCCCGCCCACCCCCGACATCACCGCCGAAATCTGACAGCTTGCCTCTCTCTGCATGCAGTTAACATTCTATGACAGTTTCACGCACAGAGCGGCTCTTAAAAGCCTGCTATCTATGCAATGTCAAACTTCTCATCTCCTGCATACACACACGAGATACAAAAATTACCTTCGATAGTTGGTGTCATAGTCAACCGTTGAAAATGCTTGAATTCATTTCTGAAATACAATGAAGATTGAGATATGAAAAGATAATGACAGATCACTTATAGCAATAGAATGCTTAAAAGGATCAGCAGAAAATGAGACATATTTTGGCTCCACTGCAATACTACCACCCACCCCTCATAACTCCATAAGTTCAAAGAGCAATTAAAACCGGGACAATAGTAACAATACAGCTTAATAACAGCATCTATTATAAATTGAGGTAGGCTGGTGCGTGTGGAAATCTATCTATCTATCCTTTTTTTTTTTTCCATTTCCTAAAAAATGATTTGCTAGCTACTGATTCCATAATCCATTATGTAGGCAGACATCCGGTACTGGGTCCCCTCTCTAACTGGCCCTGTAACAGTTACAGGGTCTGCTACAGCTAGATATGTACTTGTGAGGGAACAGCTTTAAAAACCAAATGGTGTTCCTGATCTTTTTAGCCATCACCCGAAATGCTATAGCCTAGCAACAGAAATAGCAGATGTATTGCCATTTTCTCCATGGAAATGGAATATCCCTTGAAGTGGGACACACACACAGCCTGGCTCAAAAGCAAGCCAGCATGTGTGTCCTCATAGCAAGCGCTCGCTATGGGGACATACTAGGGATGCACTGAAAATTCGGCCGCCAAAAATTATCGGCATTTACGGATAAAAACTGTGTTTTCGGTATCGGCCGAAACAAAAAAAAAGGCCAGAAAGGGGGCGGGGTTCACCCCGGGTACCGCCTATTAGGGGGGTATGTGTGCATCAGATCTTCACGATGATGTCGGAGGTGGGCGGGACTGAACAGTTATCAAGCGCCAGCCAATGGGATAGGGGCTGGGCGGGTGTTTGACAGCCGTTTGGTCCTGCCCACCTCCGACATCAGCATGAAGATCTGACAAGCTTGTCTCTCTGCATTCAGTGTAATTACATGACAGTTTCATGCACAGAGCGGCTCTTACAAGCCGCGCAATCTGTGCAATGTGAATCTTCTCATCTCTTCTGCCAGTGCCAATCAGTGCCACCTGCCAGAGCCATCCAGTGCCGCCTGTCAATGCCCAGGCACAGGTAGGCTGCATATGACTATTGTATATAAAAATATAAAAAGGGATTTTATTAAAACTTACCGTAAAATCCTTTTCTCTGAGTTCACTGACAGACGCAGCCCTTCATTTGACAAGTGGGGTTATATGCACATCCTACCAGGCAAATAGAAACTAAGCAAGCTGACCCCTCCCAGGGGGCCGTCCTCTCTCTCCCATATAACCCCCCTGCTCTGCATAGCATATCAGTTTGTAACAAGCCGTACAAACGTAACACAGAGGGGTGGGTGCTGCTTCTGTCAGTGAACTCAGAGAAAAGGATTTTACGGTAAGTTTTAATAAAATCCCTTTTTCTCTTACGTTCACTGACAGACGCAGCCCTTCATTTGACAAGTGGGGATGTCCCAAAGCTGTGTCAGTCAAGAGGGGTGGGTAAACAACAACTGAACCCAACAGAATCCTCTCAGGAGGCGCCAGCTGCGCCTACACCTCCGCCTGCAAAACTTTGCGGCCAAAAGCAGCATCCGCAGATGCTGAAATATCCACTTTGTAAAACTTAGTAAACGTGTGCACCAAGGCCCAAGTAGCCGCCTTGCACACCTATGACACCGAAGCCTGGTGTCTAAAAGCTCAGGAAGTACTAACTGCCCTGGTGGAATGAGCCGTGACAGGAAAAGGAGGTACTTTGCCCCGAACAGTATATGCATGGGTCACGGTCCGTCTGATCCAATGGGAAACAGTAGCTGACAAGGCCGCCAACCCCTTGTGCTGACCATCCGTCAGCACAAACACCACATCAGACTTCCGAAAAGAAGCTGTAGCTGCCAAGTACACCCGCAAAGCCCTTACGATATCCAAGGAATATAACTCAAACTCCTTGGGATGCGACGGGTGCGGACATAATGAAGGAAGAAAAATATCTTCATTAATGTGAAAAGAAGAGACCACCTTCGGTAGAAACAAAGGGGAAGGTCGCAGGACCGCCTTGTCCTTATGAAGGACTAAGTAAGGAGACTTGCAGGACAACGCTGCCAACTCAGACACCCGCCTAGCGGATGTAATGGCCACCAAGAATGCCACTTTCTGCGACAGCAATTGCAAGGGAATATCCCTGATCTTCTCATATGGATGTTTCTGCAGTACAGAAAGCACCAAATTCAAATCCCACGGCGCCAAAGGCGACCGTACCTGAGGAGACACATGGCGTACACCCTGTACAAATGTACTTATCAACGAATGTGACGCCAAAGGCCGTTGAAATAGAATCGCCAGAGCCGAAATCTGACCCTTGAGGAGTACTCAATGCCAATTTTTTATCCAGGCCCTGCTGCAAAAAAAGCCAGGACCCTGGACACAACGTAAGAGCGAGGGTTCCAACCCCCCGCCTCACACCAGGCTATTGGCCTTCCAGGTGCGATGATAAATCTTGCGTGAAGTACACTTGCACGCTTTAAGCATGGTCGGGATCACGGAGTCAGCAACACCCCTATCCCTCAACACCTGGGACTCAATAGCCAAGCCAGCGAGGGTAAAGCAGGGTGCAAGATGGGTCCCTGAGACAACAGATCTTCGCGCAGCGGAAGACGCCAAGGAACATCTGCCACCATTCGCACCACGCCGGCGTACCAAGGGCGCCGAGGCCAATCCGGAGCAACCAGAATTGTCGGAATCCCCTCCGCTTCTACCCTGCGCAGTAGCAGTGGTAGAAGCTTGATGGGAGGAAAGGCGTACAGGAGCCGATACCGACCCCAAGGCGCCACCAGCACGTCTGTGGTGGCCGCCCGCGGGTCTCTCGTCCTGCACACAAAGGTTTCCACCTTGTGATTGAACTGAGACGCCATGAGGTCCAAGTCTGGCGTGCCCCACTTGTGGCAAATCTGATGGAACACTTCTGGATGTAAGGACCATTCCCCCTGATCCAGCGTCTGGCGACTTAGAAAGTTCGCCTGCCAATTCTCTACGCCCGGAATGTAAATGGCGGAGATTGCCGGCACGTGAAGTTCAGCCTATCCCAGAATGAGGGCCGCTTACGCAGCCGCTGCTGAGCTCCTCGCGCCGCCCTGATGGTTCACATATGCCATAGCCGTGGCGTTGTCCAAATGAACCCGAACCGGGAGGCCGCACAACCTTACCGTCCAGTGGGAGAGGCAGAGCCTGATCGCCCTCAACTCCAGCACATTGATCGGAAGGCGGGATTCCTGCGCCGACCAACGGCCCTGAGCAGACAGCTGCCCCAGGACCCCCCCCAAGCCCGATAGTCCAGACGGACGCCAGCCTATCGACCAAATTTAGGGGGAGAAAAGACTTCCCCAACGTTAGAGCCGGGGCCCGAAGCCACCAGGCCATGATCCTCTGGTATGATGATCCACTCTAATCAGCTGGTCCAGGGACAGGGGAGACTTGTCCCACCGTGACAAAATCGCTCGATGAAGGAGCCGAGTGTGACTCTGGGCGTAAGGCACCGCCTCGAAGGCCGAAACCATGAGCCCCAACACCCGCACACAGAACCGTAAGGAGGACCACCAGCGTGACAGCAGGGTTCGCACCGCTGCTTGCAGGGTCAGCAACTTGGCCGGAGGTAAGAACACCTTCGCCTGCTCCGTGTTCAGAATCAGACCCAGGTATTCCAGGTGACAGGACGGTATCAATGTCGACTTCTGCAGATTGATCAGCCAGCCGAAATCTTTCAATGAGGCCATGGTGATACCCACGTTCTCCTCCAGGGCCGGGGCAGACTCCGCTCTCAGGAGCAGGTCGTCGAGGTACGCTACCACCGCAATGCCTCTCTGCCTCAATAGCGCCAGCACCGGAGCCACCAGCTTGGTGAACACCTGAGGAGCCGAGGCCAGACGGAAGGGAAGTGCCACGAATTGGTAATGCAGATCCCCTACCGCAAAGCGCAGGAAGCGCTGGTGCCGGAGACAAATGGGAACATGGAGGTATGCGTCCCTGATATCCAGAGACGCCATGAAGTCCCCTTGGTGTAGGGCGGCCACGACCGAGCGAACAGACTCCATTCTGAATTTTCGCGCCCTCACAAAGTGATTTCACGCTTTCAGGCCCAGAACCGGCCTGACCCCCCCCCTTTTTGGGTACCACAAACAGGTTGGAGTAGAAGCCGTGGAATCTTTCCAGCGGAGGTACCGGCACAATTACCCCTTGGGCGGAGAGCGCCTGGACAGCCCCTAGGAGAGCCTCCCGACGCCCCTGAGGGAGTCTCAAGTTCGATGGGAAGAACCTGTCTGGGGGGTAGAGTGCTGAACTCTATCCTGTACCCGGAGGACACCACTTCCTGCACCCATCGGTCGGAAATGCAGGCAGTCCACCTGTCTGCGAACCCCAGATGTCGGCCCCCCACCCGAGATCGGGTGGGGGCAACCCATCATGTGGAGGAGGACTTATCCTCTGTCTTTTCACCCTTGTGTTGCTAGGGTCGTTTACCGCCCCCCGCGGCAGGTTTGCCGGGCCTCGACCCCTTGCCCGCTGCACCGGAGGCACGAAAAAACCTCTTCCTACCCTGCTTGCGGAGGAACTCCCACCGCCTGGGCTCCGGGAGAAAAGTAGTCTTCCCGCCAGTGAAATCCTTAATGATCTCATCCAACTGCTCCCCAAAGAGGCGACCACCCTGAAAAGGCCCCGCAAGGCCCTTCTTAGACGCGTGGTCACCCGACCAGGAGCGTAACCAGAGTACCCGCCTGATAATTACTGCGAAAACAGACATTTTAGACAACATGGGAAGCAGGTCCAGGGCTGCGTCACACAGGTACCGAAGACCCTGAAACAAATGGTCTGCTCTCTGCGATGCCTCAAGCAGCCTCCCACAGTCCAAGTCATTCTGCAGCTCCGTCGCACACTCAGATATTGTGCCGCCAGGGCCGGCCTCATGGCTGACCCTGCCAGCAGAAAAAGTGCTTTGGACACCCCCTCCGTCCGCCTATCAGCTGGGTCCTTAAAAGAGGGAGACCCCTCCAAGGGAATGGTCGTTGCCTTATGCAGACGAGCCACCGGAGGGTCCAGTGCGGGGAATGCCCACTTCTTCACAAAGCTAACCTCAAATGGATAACGTATAGCGAAGCGTTTTGGCAGGGCAAAGGAATTCTGCGGACGCTGCCATTCCGGATAGACCAAATGGTCAAAAAACTGATCATAAAGGATAAGCCTTAGGGGACCTGGGTGGCCTAGCAGACCCGCAAACGTATGCGGTCTCCTGCGACTCTCCTGCTTGGTCCAGTTGCAAGGATGCACGGATACCAGCACCTTCTTGCGCGCAACCGAGGCATCCAGCTCGCCCTCTGAGAGCTCCACGGGGGTCCCCGTGACTCCCGACGCAGGGTCATCCGCCATTGTGCCAGCGGACCTGACAGGCAGAAAAAAATGCCCTGACACCCCCACAAATCAACCAGGGAGACCCCAGGAGGACTGCACCCACTGCCACCTGCGCCACAGGGAGAGCCCAGCTATGCTTGCTGTTTGTAGCCACACAAGCGCTGCGTCCCAGTATGAGTGTTTATTGACCGCCAGTCATAGAGCCTGCGCCGCCTGTGCCATCCACGCTGTCCCAGGGTGAAAGAGGAAACAAACGGCTAGCAGCACGTTTTTCTTTCCAGGCACATCGAACATGGCCACCGAACGGTCACAAGAGGGCAAAGCCTGTATACAGGCCGCGACTAGGGCAAAATGGCCGCCGCTCAGCACTAGAGGGAAAACCCATAGAAAATGACCGCGGCTACGGCAAAATGGCGGCGGATCGCCGCATGGCGGTTCGGAAGCGCGGGGTGTAGTGCGGCAAGGGGGGGAGAGAACACCCAGGGGAGGCTCTAGCCCAGCGAAACACCCTCCATCGGCCGGCTCAAATCGCTAAAGTCACCCAGCCCCCCCCCCCTCCGGGGAAGAGGGGCTCACTCACCAGTCCGGCGGGCGTAGCGGGTAGCCACTCGGTTGCAGACCTTCCTCCCGCTGCCGGAGAAGGATGCTGCAGGCCACAGGCCCCTGGACGGGAACAAGGTCCGGTCACTGGGCGCAAGTGGAGGTCACCCACTGGCCACCCGCACGGAACAGGCACGAAGCGGCGGGCCCCGCCAAAGCCAAGTCTAGCTTGCATCGGTCGGCCGCACTAGGGAGGGTTCAGGATGTTAGACATCCTCTATGCCCCAGCCGGCTTCTTGATAGCAGTCTTCATCAGATAGCTTGAGAAAATTAAAAGAAAGCGGTAGCAAAAAAAGGTGAACCGCAGGTCCCATAAGGGAGCCAGGTCTAACTCCTTGCACTAGGCATAATAAAACTGATATGCTATGCAGAGCAGGGGGGTTATATGGGAGAGAGAGAGAGGACGGCCCCCTGGGAGGGGTCAGCTTGCTTTCTTTCTATTTGCCTTGTCAACCCCTGGTAGGATGTGCATATAACCCACTTGTCAAATGAAGGGCTGCGTCTGTCAGTGAACGTAAGAGAAATATTTTTTAAAAACTGTCATTTTCGGCTTAGTGCATTTTTGGTTTCGGCACCAAAATTTCCCATTCCGTGCACCACTAGGGCATACACAGAAAAGGAGGAGCCGAGAGAACCGATGGGGACCCCAGAAGAGGATGTTCGGGGCCACTTTATACCATACCACTGCACAGAGCAGGCAAGTACGTTTGTTATTTTTTTTAAAAAAGTGCCTTTAATAACACTTAAAGCTGGTCATACATGGCTGAGAAACTGAGCCAGCTGCATGTAAGACATCCGGATGGCTCTGTGATGTCAGCCAACAGTGGGTTTTAGCTCACTGTCGGCTGATTCTGGGTCACATGAGAGCAAAAGCAAGTGCACCCCGATGTCCCACATGAGAAGTATGAACAAAACAGCTTTGGCAATACTTCTCCTTTAGTACACAGGGAATGGTTTGCTTTGTGATAGTGTCCAAACTACTTTATATCAAACATGATTTCCTCTTCATAACGGTTTCGACAAAACAAGTATGAAGAGTACACCCTGTAGCCCCACGTGAACGAAAACGAGAGTACACTGGGTCTTAGTCGGCTGTCACTCGATTTTGGGTGACAACCGACTGTAGTGTCTCGGTAGGCCTACAGAATGTACGTCGACCGAGTCAAAGAGTCGGTACATACTGGTCGAAATTCACAATAATTTCCGTGAAAAAATTTTTTTTATTGTTTGCATGAACGGACGAGACACGTCACCATACCATATTTCACCGGGGCTTGTAGGAGAAGACCCCAGGGGTAGCCAAGAGAGCCGAGGAGGAAAAGACA
>BLSH010164692.1:853348-863752 GCA_018402905.1 Glandirana rugosa | reverse complement strand
AAAAAAAATGCGTTTTCATTTTCTTTCCACATTTTCCAAAAACTTGTGGAAAAAATGAACCGTTCAAAAGACTCATAATGCCTCCTAGAATATACATTGGGGTGTTAGCTTTCCAAAATGGGGTCATTTTTTGGGCGTTTCCATTGTCCTGGCGCTCCAGGACCTTCAAAAGTGCAAGAGGTAGTCAGGAAATTTTATGTGTAATTTATGCTCCTAGAACGCCTGACGTTGCTCCCTGCATGTTGGGCCTCTGTATGTGGCCAGGCTGTGTAAAAGTCTCACACATGTGGTATCGCCATACTCGGGAGGAGTAGTAGAATGTATTTTGGGGTGTAATTTGTGGTATGAATATGCTGGATGTGAGAAATAACCTGTTAACATATGACAATTTTGGGGAAAAAAAAAAAATAAATAAAAAATTCATTTTGCAAAGAATTGTGGGAAAAAATTACAACTTCAAAAAATTCACCATGCCTCTTACTAAATACCTTGGAATGTCTACTTTCCAAAAAGGGGTCATTTGGGGGGTATTTGTACTTTCCTGGCTTGTTAGGGTCTCGGGAAATGAGATAGGTTGTCAGTAAATCAAGTGTGATCAATTTTCAGTGATTGGCACCATAACTTGTAGACTCTATAACTTTCACAAAGACCAAATAATATCCACTAATTAGTTTTTTTTTTACCAAAGATAGGTAGCAGTATAAATTTTGGCCAAAATTTATGAAGAAAAATTACTAATTTGCAAAATTTTATAACAGAGACGAAGAAAAATTCTTTTTTTTACAAAATTTTCGGTCTTTTTTTAATTATAGCGCAAAAAATAAAAAACCCAGAGATGATTAAATACCACCAAAAGAAAGCTCTATTTGTGGGAAAAAAAGGACGCAAATTTCATATGGGTACAGTGTTGCATGACTGAGTAATTGTCATTCAAAGTGTGAGAGCGCTGAAAGCTGAAAATTGGTCTGGTTGTTAAGGGGGTTTAAGTGCCCAGTTGTCAAGTGGTTAAGCAGGGGGACCTTGCGGGCACTGCAGGATTTTAGTACTTCACGGCATAGTGTGTTACCAATTGTTTCCTTGGTGACTATTGTCAAGGGCAGGGGGTATGCCGCCCAGAGCCGGCGCCACCAGCAGCGTCGGGAGTGGGGGGGGTGGCTGACCAGGCCTGACTACCTGGGTGTTCTACCAAAGCAACATGCATTCTAACAGCGGCGTGGCCCAGTGACATAGAAGTCCCACCTCCAGTGGACCGTGGCACGTCCATCATAGGAGCCACCGGTCCAGGAGGCGGGACTTAGTGGACCCCACCCTGTGTAAACCTGGGGGTGGCAGCTCTCCTCTCTCCACGGCGGCACTGATGGACACTGGTGACTGACGAGGCTGCACGGGGGGAGGCTGCATTGATGGGCACTGGTGAGGCTGCATTGATGGGCATTGGTAAGGCTGCATTGATGGGCATTGGTAAGGCTGCATTGATGAGCACTGATCAGGCTGCATTGATGGGCACTGATCAGGCTGCATTGATGGGCATTGGTGAGGCTGAGCTGATGGGCACTGATCAGGCTCCATTAATGGGCTGCATTGATGGGCATTTGTAAGACTGCATTGATACATTGTTGATGCTGAGCTGATGGGCACTGATGAGGCTGCATTGATGGGCACTGGTGAGGCTGCATTGATGGGCACTGGTGAGGCTGCATTGATGGGCACTGGCGAGGCTGCATTGATGGGCACTGGCGAGGCTGCTTTGATGGGCACTGGCGAGGCTGCTTTGATGGGCACTGGCGAGGCTGCTTTGATGGGCACTGGCAAGGCTGCTTTGATGGGCACTGGCGAGGCTGCGCTGGTGGGCACTGGCGAGGCTGCGCTGATGGGGCCTGATCAGGCTGCATTGATGAGCACTGATCAGCCTGCATTCATGGGCATTGGTGAGGCTGCATTGATGGGCACTGATTAGGCTGCATTGATGGGGACCGGTAAGGCTGCACTGATGGGCACTGATTAGGCTGCATTGATGGGGACCAGTAAGGCTGCACTTTTGGGCACTGATTAGGCTGCATTCATGGGGACCGGTAAGGCTGCACTGATGGGCACTGATCAGGCTGCAATGATGAGCATTGGTGAGGCTGCATTGGTGAAGCTGATCTGATGGGCACTCGCGTGTGTGTATCTGTCATTGCAGCATGCACACATACAATATTGCAAAAGAACAAAAGCCATCACAAACACACACTGACATCACACACACACACTGACACCTAAACAATAGAAATTGCTTTTGCGAGACATGGGTACTTAGGACATTTTTTTTAGACTTGCAGGGGTACTTCACTGTAAAAGGTTGAGAAACACTGTTGTAGCCCATTCCAGTCTTGTGTAGGTATCCATCTTGTCCCTGACATCCTTGGACAGCTCTTTGGTCTTGGCCATGGTGGAGAGATTGCAATCTGAATGATTGATTGCCTCTGTGGACAGGTGTCTTTTATACAGGTAACAAACTGAGATTAGGAGTAGTCCCTTTGAGGCTGGGTTCACACTGGTCCGATTCTCGGACCGACATTAGGAGCACACGTCACATTACGTCACAAAAACAATGATTCTCTATGAGAGCCGTCTTAACTGGTCCGACTTGTGTTTTTCAAAGTTGGACCTACTTTGAAAAAGGTTCCTGTACTACTTTTGTCCGACTTTGATCCTGCTTTAGCTCATTGAAAAGCATTGAAGTCGGATCATTGTCTTCACTGATCCGACTTTGGCATGTGACTTGTGCTCTGAGGATCTTGAAGGGGAACTCCGCGCCAAATAAAAAAAAAAAAAAAACTGGCATGGGGTCCCCCTCCAGGAGCATACCAGGCCCTTCGGTCTGGTACAGATTTTTAGGGGAATCTCACGCCGAAAAAACGTATGGGAGTATGGGTGCTTTGGGGCATGGGGGGTTCTGCGCCCCCCCACCCCAAAGCACCTTGTCCCCATGTTGATGAGGACAAGGGCCTCTTCCTGACAACCCTTGCCAGTGGTTGTCGGGATCTGCAGGCGGGGACTTATCGGAATCTGGAAGCCCCCTTTAACAAGGGGGCCCCCAGATCCCGGCCCCCCACCCTATGTGAATGAGTATGGGGTACATTGTACTCCTACCCATTCACCTGAAAAAAAGTGTAAAATAAAAACCCCACTACACAGGTTTTTAAAATCTTTTATTAAATCGGCTCCGGCATCTTCTCCCCTCTCCGGCTCTTCTTTCTTCTGCTCTTTTGTGGGGTCTTCTATCTTCTGAGGGGTCTTTTTCCTTCTCTGCGGCGTCTTCTGCTCTTTTGTCGGTTGTAGCACCCATACTCCCCATGTTGAGGGCAGGCGGCCTTGTATGGTCCAGGAGGGGGGGGGGGGCGCTCGCACGTCCCCACCCCCTTTCCTGGCCTGCTGGGCTGCGTGCTCAGATAAGGGTCTGGTATGGATTCTGGGGGGGTGCCTGGTATTGTTGGGATCAAAGTTGGATCCCTGTTCACAGAAAATCGGTCCGACTTTGACCCTATGTAGGAACGTAAATCGCACAGCAAAGTAGGATCAAAGTCGGACCGTTTAAATGTCGGATTGTGTGAACCCAGCCTAAGTGAGTGCTTCTAATCTCAGTCCTTACCTGTATAGAATACACCTGGGAACCAGAAAATTTTCTTATTTCACTCATTAAAATGCAAATCAATTTATAACTTTTTTGAAATGCGTTTTTCTGGGTATTTTTGTTCCGTTATTCTGTCTCTCACTGCTAAAATAAACCTATCATTAAAACTATAGTAGACTGATCATTTCTTTGTCAGTGGGCAAACATACGAAATCAGCAGGGGATGAAATACCTTTATAGGTTGGACTTGATGGACCTGTCTTCTTTCAACCTCACTAACTATGTAACTGTAACTTTTTCCATCACTCTTTCCTGTTTTTGAAGTTTCCCTTTGCTTCCTGTCCCATAGTCGAACAATAAGTGACAGGAAATCCCAGCGCATCACAAAAACTAGTGTCCTCATTGGAAGTTTTCCCCTCTATTCCTGTTATGTGATCACTCAAAGTTTGGGATTTGTTTTCACTTTTCATGATAATGTTAAACAGAACAAATAGAGAGGGTCAATCTCCCTAATGGGGCACAGACGTCAGTAAACCTGACAAAGGTTCTAATTCCTCTGCACTCTATCCAGTTCTTAAAAAGTTTTGCCTTTAGTTAGGCTCCATTTACACAGGATGCTGTTTCAACCTCCCCTGAACGATTTTTGACAGCTAGAAGCCGGCATCGCGTTTTGCATGCCGCGTTCGCGTCTAGGAGTGTTTAAAAAAAAAAAAAAATATATATATATATATATATATATATATATATATATTTTTTTTAAATGGAAACGCCTGTAAAGGAAACGGTCCTAGACACGAGTTACTGCTTTTAGCAGCGTTTACAAGCTATTTGGCATTTTTAATGGCTCTGAACTGGTGTCTGAAACCATTTTTTTGCGTTCCAAAAAAAGCCTCTAAACCCTACTGCCTGGAAACTACCTTAAACGACCCTGTGTACATGTACTGATAAGATAACATAGAGGAGAGGTCAGGGACACCTGAAAAAAAAAAAATGCCCAAATGCCTCTAAACGTCCGTTTACCAGCAGCATTGTACATGAGGCCTTATACTTTAATCAGTACAGGTCTTTGTATATGTTGCTCCCTCGATCAGCAGGGGGCAATTCTATCATTTCTTGCATCCATGTAAAAATCGGGCAGTTTTTGTTTTGCTAAAAAATTACTTAGAGCCCCAAAACATATTTTTTCTGAATGCAAAGGTACTGGAGATTTAAAAAATCCCCCCAGAAAGGGCTGCTGTTGTAGCTGATACCAAATAGCACTGAATTGTAGGGGAGACCTCATTTAAAGCCAGGGAGGTTGTGATTCTTTCATCTGACATTTTAGAATTTGGATGGACTGACTATTATTAGAAGTCTGCACATGTGCTTAATGTTTTTTTTATCTTTTTTAGTTGTCTAGTACCATTGCAGCAGAAGATAATGAGCCAAGCAAGAAAAGAAGAAAAAGCCATCATGAAAGTGAAGGGAATGGTGTCTGTATTTCAGAGCCTTTAGGTAAGTCAAAAAAATACGCTTCATGCAAAGCTAAACTGTCTGCCCCTGGGAGAAACCGTTATGCCAGGATTGCACGAACAAACTACTAAAAAGGAAGCCAATTGTCTCATTAAAGGGCTCATGGACACTATAAGGGAGGAGATGTCCCATACTTTCCAGTCTGTCTGTTCTTTCCTGCAAGATTTCACTTGTCAAAATCCACTCCCCAGTACCTCCTAGTTGCACTTGGGTGGCAGGTGCATAAGTGGTTGGTTCTCAGAGTAGCAGGGCACGGTAACAGCTTTGGAAGAAGGGTAAGGTAAAGTTTCTCCTCTGAGTCTGAGGAGGGGCAGCTTAAAGAAGATGAGGAAAGCAGGATCCAAAGGTTTCTTTTTCCCACAGAAGAAACTGAAGAATTGCTAAATGCCATACATGATACACTAGCTTTTGAAGCAAGAGAAAGTCTTATCGCTACTTGACCAGCTTTATGCAGGGTCACAGACCAAGCGGTCTCATACTTTCCTGGTGCCTACCACCCTCAGAGAGACCATTCATCAGGAATAGACAGACCCAGAAAGGGGAATTTTCTTTCGTAATAGTCTAAAAAGTAAATTCCCCTTCAAAGCAAAGAGTAGGATGCAATCGTATGGGATAAATATCCAAAGCTAGACGCTTCACTTTCAAAATTGTGAAAGATGTGTCCTTCGAGGATACCACCATGCTGAATCACCACATGGATGGACAGATACTTAGAGAGGGTTTGGGATGCAAGTGCAGTTCATTATAAACCTGCAGTATCTACTACCTGTGTGGCTCGTACTTTAGACTTGTGGCTTACACAGCTACACTGACATCTGGAAGTAGGTGCTCTGGTGGAGCAAATACTGAAATAATTACCAGTTCTGAATAAGGCCGTGGTGTCTGTAGTGGATTCTTCAACTGAATCTATTCATGGCCAGGGTTACAGCCCTGATTAACTCGGCTCAAAGGGCCATATGGCTTAAAGTGGTTGTAAGAATAAAAGTGTTTTTTTTTTTTAGCTTAATACATTCTGTGCATTAAAGTAAAAAACCTTTTAGGTGCAGCCCCCACACCAAAAAACAATAAACTTACCTGAACCTGATCTCTGTCCAGTGCTGTGCCTGTGTAAGATCCCTTTCACACTTGTGTTTTCCTGCGATTTGGGACTGAAAATTCGCATGACAAGTAGTTCCCCATTATTTCCAATGAGTACCATTCATTTCTGTATGACTTTCAAGTCATGCCAACTTCATAGTAGTCCCTGCATTACTTTGGCCCAACTTTGATGCAACTTGAGGTACATAGACTTCAATGTTAAACCCTCAAAGTTGCATGCAAATCGCACCTGAATAATAAAGATGCTATTTCTGTACGACCTTGTAATATGTTTTCATTGTGTCAAAGTTGCAACAAAGTCATACTGATCCGAAATCGTGGCAAAATTGTGGTAAAATCGCATCACACAAGTGTGAAAGGGCCCTTAAGCAGTCTTTTCCCCTCTCCTGGCTCTCAGAGGCATGGCTGAAAGTAACGGGAGCCATTGGCTCTTGCTCCTTTCAATCAAAGCCTGTGAGCAGAGTGTGTGTGGGGTGGGGTGGGGGGGGCTCGGATCGGGCATGAGCTCACATAAGTGCTCCCATAGGAAGTGATTTCCTATGGGGGCACTCAGTGGGAGGGAAGGGACAGGAGCGCCAGCAGGGGACACGAGAAGAGGAGCATCAGGGTTCCTCTGTGCAAAACTATTGCACAAAGCAGGTAAGTATGACATATTTGTTATTTTAACGAAAAAAATCTTGGAAGGTTTACAATCACTTTAAAACATGGCCAGGGGATATGGCGTCCAAAACAAAATTGTGCAGCCTGCATTTTGGAAACCTGTTGGCAGACCGGAAGAAGGGATTTCCAGATCCCAGGAAGCAAGAGAAAGGTTTGGCCCTTTTAAGCATCAACAGCCGAAAAATGAGAGGAAGCAGGAGCAGAAAAAGTCTTGGTCCTATAAGAATGGCGAGGATAAGGAGGGTTTCCTCTTCACCGCACCTGCCCCCATCCCCCCCCCCCCCACCTCAAATCCGCCGAGAAATCTCAAAGTCTTGGGAAGCCACTTGGGAGCAAGATTTGGGACAATCCTCCCACATTTGCAAGCCATCACACACAATTCATTTGTTTTGGACATTATACATCACGGGTACCGAATAAAGTGTTTACAAACCTCTGCAACAATTTTTTGCTACTCTACCGAAAGATCAAAGTCGGGCAGAGGCACTAATACCTTTTATATAAGGCATGCTGCAACAAGGAGCCATCTGTCTCATACTCTGTCTCCTTTTTCTCTTTCTATTTCTCTTTTCGAGTTCAATATCTGTAGAAATCACATTTTGGCGTGTGTTATAGGTTCGACACTATATACTTTGGCTTAGATGGCTGACCGTCATGCAGATAAACTACAATAGTATGGTACCATATGTGATGAATAACTTTCTCTCACCTTATCATATTTTGTTTTATTTTGTTTTCGTGTTCTGTTTTTTCAGTATACTATATTACAGTCAAGTAAAACTTGAGGCTCCCCCTTTGATGTAAACTGTTTCTTTTATCTGACCAATAAAAACATATTTGACTCTAAATAAGGCGCGAGAAACAAATTCAAAATGGAGTCAATTTACTCCACAAGGGACCTCTTGTCTATTGCAGTGTATGTGGTGACGCCAGACCTGAAGGATGCATATCTGCACATCCCTATCTGAGAGCGGTCCAAAAGGTTCCTCAGGTTTGCGTTTAAAGGTCCAAAGGGAACAGTGTATTTTCAGTTCTATGACCTATCCTTTGGTCTGGCATTGGCACCTCAAATTTTCAATCAATGATCTGTTACTCTTTGCGGACTCTGCCTAAATGTTAAGCCAGAACTTGGAGGTAACGACCAGATTCCTGCAAAACCTGGATTGGTTAACATGTAAAAATTGCAACCATGGTCAGCACAAAGAGTTATATTTTTAGTATATGTTATCAATTTTGTGGAGACAATAAAATGTTCCTCCCAAAGTAGAAAGTGGAGAAGCTGACTCATGCCTCCCTCAATCTGATCCTGGGATCAGCCTTCTCCATCAGGGGTGTGATGACACTGTTAGGCCTGATAACATCATCCATCCCGGGAGTTCAGTGGGGACAGCTGCACGCGACAGTTCTTCAAAAATTCATCCTCTTGATCTGGGACAGAAAAGAAGAATTCCTAGACAAAGAGATAATCATTCCGGAACCTGTAAGGGAGACAGTCAAATGGTGGATACTCCCTGAGAATCTTCAGAAAAGTTGCCTTTGGTCACAGCCAAACACAGCAAGAATTACTACAGATATATCAAGAAAAGAGCCACGCTACTGACATCTGATAAAGGAGACAATTGAGGATAAAAGTCTTTAGTCAAGGACACCACTTGCTGTATTGAAGAGTGTACAAAATCAAGTCATTCTGTGTCCATACTGTAAGTGCCTTGCAACGTGCCATGGGAAACCCACCACCACATAGAGTGCACGCTTACCGACTTGAAAGCGTTAACGCACTTGCGATATAACACCCTGCCAGGGCCATTGTCAGCCAGGAAGGGGACTCCACTGGCCTCTGATAACCTTACATGTAGCTCCACAGAGGAACGTAAGGAGAACTCAGCACTCTTCCAAGGTCTGGACCAACCAAGTCTTTCCCAAGAGTAATGCTCAGTAGATGACCCAAAAGAGAGAAAAGCTTGCCGTCATGTAAAACCACCAACAGTTTATTAAGGTAAAAATATATTGCACTTCCATAGAGTGTCTTGTTAGAAGCAGCAACAAAAGCCGGCCGGCTAAAATTCACCCGTCCTGGACTGTAATAGCGCGGTGACGTCAGCACTTCCCTCCTCCCATTACTACAGATGCCAGTGTTTGGGTCTGGGGAACCCACACAGGGCAACATATGGCACAAGGAGTATGGAGCCAAGACTGGATAAGCAGTTTCATTAACTTGAGAGAATTAAGGGAAATACTGGAAGCTTCACTTGCATTACGACCGCTGATAAAGGGACAGCCCATTCAAATACAATATAACTTTGGTATCCTCCATCAGGGGTACAAGATCTCATTGGCCTATGATGATTGCAAGATACATTCTGACCTGCATAGAGGAGAATGTGCTGTTGATTTCGGCAATTTATCTGAAAGGAGGGAAGGGCTAAATTCCGTGGCAGATTTTCCCTGCAGAAGATGCCTAAAGTAAACGGAATGGTGCCTAAATCGGGAAATCTTCTGCCAGATAACAAAAGAATGGGGAGTTTCAGAGGTGGGTCTTTTTACTTCCACAGAAAACAAGAAGGTAAAAACTATTTCTTCTTGTAAAAATACTAAAAGAGCTTAGGAATAGGTGCCCTAGCACATCCCTGGGAGGGAGGGTTGATGTATGCATTTCCACCCTTCCGAATGATTCTGGAGATAATACAATAGTTTAAAATGACCAATGTGGCATTAATACTGAATGCTCCATTTTGGCCGAAAATAATTTGGTTTATGGGCCTGTGCAGGTGCAGCATCGCTGAACGATGAAAGTTGCAGTGCAGACCAGATTTGACATATCAAGGGTGATGCATCCAGTGTAAAGACTTTCTCACGTGTCTTGGCTTCTGAAAAGGACATCTGCAAATCCGAAGGTTTGTCCAGCAGAGTGATTAATACAATTATGAACAGAGGGAAGCATTCCATGATGGTCATTTATGAAAAAGTGTGGAAGAAATTCTCATACTGGGGAAAGTCTAAAGAGTGAATAGAAGGGCGTAGAATAGAAGGGAGTTCCTGCGGTACTCAAGTTTCTGCAGGATGGTGCAGAACCACTTGCTTACTGGGCACTTAAACCCCCCTCCTGCCCAGGCCAATTTTCAGCTTTCAGAGCTGTCACTCTTTATCACGGATGGTCAAGGGTAGTCACGGTGGTAGTCACGAGTGGCCACGGTGGGTAGTGACGGGTGGTCACGGCGGGGTAGTCACGTCGGGGTAGTCGCGTGTAGTTACTTCCTCTTTTTAATGGACCAAAAGTTTAAAAATATTGTTTGATACTTTGTAAAAACAAACAAATAAAGCTTTAAAAGTCAGAAAAAAACAAAAAAATCGTTTTTTATTTTTTGGGTCGTCACTAATTTATAGTGGTTTTCTTTCGAGATAAACACACTTTTTTTTACTATTTTTAACTTAAACCCATGTCACATCGTACTGGTGCGTTAACAGTAAGTTTCTCACTGTCGAGACTTTCGACTTTTAACCGGACCCGTCCTCCCCCC
>BLSH010164692.1:836088-853338 GCA_018402905.1 Glandirana rugosa | reverse complement strand
GTTGATGTATGCATTTCCACCCTTCCGAATGATTCTGGAGATAATACAATAGTTTAAAATGACCAATGTGGCATTAATACTGAATGCTCCATTTTGGCCGAAAATAATTTGGTTTATGGGCCTGTGCAGGTGCAGCATCGCTGAACGATGAAAGTTGCAGTGCAGACCAGATTTGACATATCAAGGGTGATGCATCCAGTGTAAAGACTTTCTCACGTGTCTTGGCTTCTGAAAAGGACATCTGCAAATCCGAAGGTTTGTCCAGCAGAGTGATTAATACAATTATGAACAGAGGGAAGCATTCCATGATGGTCATTTATGAAAAAGTGTGGAAGAAATTCTCATACTGGGGAAAGTCTAAAGAGTGAATAGAAGGGCGTAGAATAGAAGGGAGTTCCTGCGGTACTCAAGTTTCTGCAGGATGGTGCAGAACCACTTGCTTACTGGGCATTTAAACCCCCCCCCCCCCCCCCTCCTGCCCAGGCCAATTTTCAGCTTTCAGAGCTGTCACTCTTTGAATGACAATTGCGCGGTCATGCTACACTGTACCCAAATTAAATTTTTATCTTTTTTTTTTCACACAAATAGAACTTTGTTTTGGCGATATTTAATCACTGTTGGGTTTTTTTATTTGTTGCTAAAAAAAACAAAAAAAGACTGAAAATTTTGAAAAAAACAAAAATGTTTCATAGTTTGTTATAAAAATTTGAAAACCAGGTAATTTTTCTCCTTCATTGATGTGCACTGATGGGGCTGCACTGGTGGGCAGTGATGGGTGGCACTGATGGGAACTGGTAGGCACTAGTAGGTGACACTGATAGGTGGCACTGGAGGGCACTGCATAGCAGCAGTGCCTCTCCGTTTGCGCCCCCGATGTCCCTCTGTCTGAAGCCGGTGATTGACTTTTATCTTTTTTCCCTCATTCTATCAGCGTGAGGGGGAAAAAAAGCCGAATACCAATCTTTTGTTTACTGAACATGATCAGCTCTCATTGTTTGACAGCTGATCACGTGGTAAGGGGCTGAGATCGGCCCCTTACACTGATCTGTGATCAGCCGAGTCTCGTTGACTTGGTGATCACAGGGCACGCAGGCAGCTTGTGCACGTCAATAGAAGTCCTCCCGGCAATTAAGGCCTGCGCTGTAGCTGTCATTCGGGTATAGCGTGGGCGGAAAGTGGTTAACTTGACAAGCAACACCATCAAAATACACTATGTAGATCAAAGCCAGCGCTCAAAAAATCAGTCCCAATGTTTATTGAAGTCCACAGGGTCTTATATGCTCTCATCAGATGGAATGACCCTTCACATATATGGGTCAGAATAAAGCCTGACGCGAACAATCATTAATGTGTGCCTTACATAGTTGGTAAGGTTGAATAAAGACAACAGTCCATCCAGTTCAACCTGTGTTGGTTTATATGTGTGTGTAGAAAATAATTTCCCATATTCCTGTACTGTATTTGCTTTTCGCTAAGGTGCACGTCCAAGAGTCTTTTAAAACTAAGCATACTTTCTGCTGACAGCACTGATTGTGGAAGAGTTCCACTCTCTTCACTTCATTAACCTCCACTCCTGCTCCTCATATTGCTGTTACAGAAAAGGAAAGAGGATGAAAAACACGAAAAACCATGCAAAAATATGGTGTAGTATGTTCCAATTTTTCAGAGCTCAAAAACCAAAAATGTATTGTGCTTACATTTAATAACTATACTGTATGTATGCCCATATATCACCTAGTGCTCTCAGTGCAGATAACTTCCCTTTGTGTCATCTACTCTTACCAAATATAAAATTCAATCTGACACATATATGTCTCAAACAGTTTCTTCCCACCCGGCCTTCTCACTGGTAAAATCCTCAGTGTCAAAGTACCAACAAAACAAATTTCTATAAGGCTGGTTTCACATGGGCGTTCTCCGTAGTCCGCATATGCCCGCTCAGCAGGGGATCTCCCTCTCACATGGACACAGCCCTTCTGTTCTCTATGGGGCTGTCAGATGGAAACAGGCCGCTTGTCTGTTGCCATCCGACTGTCATCTGATCTGCTGTTTTTGGTAGACCGGGTCGGATGCCGGTGGTAGTCAGTGTACACATGTCCGCTGACATCTGCCGCTCCATAGAGAACAATGGATGGTCTGATCAGGTCTGCCTGAAAAACAGACAGGTAGACCTGATCGGACAGCCCGTGTAAAACCAGCCTAATAGTGTGATACCGTTTATAAATATCAATATCCTTCCCCAAATAATTGTGCTCACATTCCCATGTACATTATAATGCCAAAACATCAATTTTCCATGTGATAAACCTCTATATATCCATGCATCCACGCCTGTGAAATAGTGCACTTCGCCAGACCATAAGCCCACTGTTCAAAGGGCTAGAACTGCACTTTCAATCAAATCCACAACAATTCACTTTTTTCCCTCATCAGATGTTCCCAAAAAGTATGAGTAATGATACCATGCAAAAAGATTCAAAAATGTGCCCTAGTGTAGTAAATAAGCAGTTAAAAACATTTATTACACATTTATATGCTTACATATGTGGGAAACCGTGGACAGCCCAAATACAAGATGGTAGACTGGGTATGTCTGGTTCTGCGATACATCATGACTTTCTGACACGTTTCGTCGGTTGACTCACATAAATGATTGTTCTCATCAAATTTTATTCTGACTCGTTATTTACGAAGGGTCATTCCATAAGGTTAGAACATTTAAAAACCTGTGGACTTTAATAATCCTTGGGACTGATTATTTGAGTGATAGTTTTGACCTCTAGGTTTTGTATTTGCCCAGGGGGCATTCTGTTTGCAACTGCTCGGGGCGATTTTTTATTTTTTTTTCCCCCTGTGCACTGATACAAGTTTTAAATTGTGACCCTCAGAACACTGCATAATGGTCCACCTTTTACATACAATATCCTGCAGCAAGAAAGCCCAAATCCGTGGCGGCTAATGTACTGTAAGTGTCAACGTATGATACTTTTTAATAGTGTCGAGGGCTGGTTTGGACGGGGGGTCCAAACCAGCCCTTCCGGTCGGCCTTTCACCGTGATAGCTACCCTTACTAACCAATGGTAGCATCGTGGATGGGCAAGTCTGAAAACTAACTGGAAAATTTGGAAGAAAGACATTTTGTAAAATTGTTGCAGCTGCAGAGTTATGATTTCTAAGGATTTATCTAGAAATTATGTTTCATAACCACAAAGTTTGTATTCAGGGTTCTGGAGAATTCTTCATTGTGATTTTATTTAACTTGATTTCTAGAACAAAAGAAATGTGGAAAACCATCTATGTCATGTGAAACCCTACATAAGTTAAAGCAGTTTTGCAGTGAATCTGGAACAACAGACACAGAGCATTCTCGCTTGAAAATCCCTGAGCTCTTGACTCCATTTGCTGGATTTAAAGATGGACTGACAAAGCCAGAGATTGCCGTTTTAGATGGGGACTTGTCTTCTAAGATCAGGGTAAGTCATTCATGGCACACAGGAATGTAAAAGAAAATTTTGCATGGAGAGACATCTGTAGGTTGCCATGTCTGTCCTTCATGCAACGTACCACCCAAGCCTTGGGATCTTTAACCCTTTGATAGGACAGACAGTGTTCAAATCTAGTTTACAAATGATAATGAGATTTACCAGCATGGTACAGACAAGGTTAATTATGGTAAACCTAATGGCCCAGCCCCCTCCTTTACAACAAAAATGCAGAAAAGTGTCATATCGTTTCCTACTCTGTCAAGAACTCTGAAAAACCTTTTGACTTTTGGGCAGCTCTTTGTAAAAATCATTGGAAGGTTTAGCTTTTGGGGCATTTATATGTGTTGTAAAAAGCTAATTTTAAAGTTGTTGTCCTCATTAACATCATGCAAGGTGTCCCTAATTCCGAATGCTAAAACATGGTGGTATATTACATTTATAATGCAAAAAACTTTATTTTAATTCTTTCCAGACAGAATTACCAAAGTCAAATATGTTTCCTTCTCTCAAACCACGTGAAGCACATTCTTCTGAAACAAAAACTCCCAACCGCAGAACCAAATCCGTGTACACACCTCTGGAGGAGCAGTACATGGACATCAAGAAGCAGTACCAAGACGCAGTCCTATGTGTAGAATGTGGATACAAATACAGGTTTTTTGGAGAGGATGCAGAGGTCAGTGAGGCAGCTTTACCTTTACATGCTGGGCTTAATTCATAAAGGGAAAAGGATCATTATTTTTAGCCATGTGACTGTATTTTTCTAATTACCCAGCTGAAAATAATGAGGAAAATATTTATTTGGTTCCCTGCAGATTTTGTAAGTTTGCCCACTTGCAAAGAAATGAAGGGTCTATAATTTTTATCACAGGTGTATTTTAAATGATAGAGACAGAATATCAACTAAAGAGAAAGAAACACACGATACAAATTTTATAAGTTGAGTTGCAGTTCAGTGAGTAAAATAAGTATTTGGTCTCCTACCAACCAACAATAATTCTGGCTCCCACAGACTGGCTACAGTATGTGCTCATGTGGTACACAGATTAATGTATAAAAGACACCTGTCCACAGAATCTTTCATTCAAACCTCACCATCATGTCCAAGACCAGAGCGCTGTCAAAGGACATCAGGGACAGAATTGTAGACCTGCACGAGGCTGGAATTGGCTACAAGATCATCAGCAAGAAGCTTGGTGAGAAGGAGACAACTGTTGGAGCGATTATTCGCAAATGGAAGAAATACAAAATAGCCATCAATCGCCCTCGGTCTGGAGCTCCATGCAAGATTTGGCCTCATGGGGTAAGGATGATCATGAGAAAAGTGAGTGATCAACCCAGAACACAGGAGGAGCTTGTGAATGATCTCAAAGGCAGTTGAGACCACAGTCACTAAACAAACCATTGGTAACACAATATGCCGCCATGGATTGAAATCCTGCAGCACCCACAAGGTCCCCCTCCTCAAAAAAATGTATGGAGGGAGCTGAAACTTCGAGTTGCCAATCGACAGCCAAGAAACCTTAAGGATTTCAAGAAGATCTGTAAAGGAGAGTGGACCAAAATCCCTCCTGAGATGTGTGCAAACCTGGTAACAAACTACAGGCAGTCCCCGAGGTTCGTTCTTAAATTGAATTTGTAAGTCGGAACTGTACATTTTGTAAGTGTAACTTCAACTTGTGCACTGATGAGGGATATTCGGGGCGCTGCTATGTGTGCAGTTGTGTTATTTGGGGCTCTTGTGGCCATGCTATACAGCACTGTGGGATGTGTCTGGCGCTGCAAGATGGCTGCTCGGCGGTATTCAGGACCAGTGTGGAGTGCAAGCGGCTGGCAGGGACGTCACACCACCCCCGTTTGTAAGTAGGTGTAATTCGTAACTTGTATGTTCCTAACTCGGGGACTGCCTGTACAAGAAACGTCTTACCTCTGTACTTGCCAACCAGGGTTTCTCCGCCAAGTACTAAGTCATGTTTTGCTTGGGGATCAAATACTTATTTAACTCACTGAACTGCAACTCAATTTATAACATTTGTATCGTGTTTTTTTCTGGATTTTTGGTTGATATTCTGTCTCTTTCATTTAAAATACACCTATGATAAAAAATTATAAACCCTTCATTTCTTTGTAAGTGGGCAAACTTACAAAATCTGCAGGGGATCAAATAATGATTTTCCCCACTGTATCACCCTTTTGAAAAAAATAAATCCATCCTTATCACAGTGTTGAGCTAGTTTAGTCTATTGTGTTGCAAGCTAGCAAAATAATTTACTTGTGGGTATTACCTTATCTTGCATCCTGTTGCCTAAAGGGAACCTCTGAGTTGTCCATTACTGGGTAATGGATCTGTGGTGGGTAAATAATCAGATTTACAGAGGAAGTGGACTCTGAAAGCTGTGCCCCCAAAAAATAACTGTCAGAGGGTAAAGAACATATTACCAGTATTTCTTGTCTCTGAGGCTGCTTTTCCCCAATTACTGACTCCATTTCTTTTTTTTCTGAATGGAGGCAGTCATCTTGGTAGAGGCAGTGTTTTGCTTCCTCGGGTCAAAGCCTAAAGTAATGATAACAGTGCACAGTACAGTAGCGACTTCACCAGATCTACTGAAAACCAAATAGTCAGAGGCAGCAGTGCCTTCGGTTTCACACTGCAGATACACACCTATGAAGCAGTAGGCACACACGTGCCTAGGCATCCTCTTATTGCCTTAATGTAGAATTATAGGCAAAAGCTTTTTTTTTTCTTTTATTGGATAGCGTAAGGAAATGTTATAACCCCTGTAAAGTTTATTTTTGCCATCGCTGTCCCATTGGGGAGATTTACGTTCACTTCCTGTCCCATAGGCAAACAGGTAGTGAGAGGAAATCCCTGCAAATTAAGGGAATCTCTTGAAGATTCCCCAGCTCACCAGAACTATTGTTCCCATTGGAAGATTTCCCCTCTATTACTTTTCTTGGTACAACCCAAAATTTGGGATTTTCTTTTACTTTTAACTATTAATGGTAGACAGGACAAATAAAGAGGATGAATCTCCCTAATGGGGGGCCACAGATTGCAATGAAAACTGAAAATGGTTCTAATCCATCTCCACACTATCCAAAATTAAAAAAAAAAGTTTTGCCTTTAGTTATACTTCCCCTGCACAGGTGTCAAACTGGTGGCCCTCCAGCTGTTGCGGAACTACAAATCCCATGAGGCATTGCAAGGCTGACAATTACAAGCATGACTCCCAGAGGCAGAGGCATGATGGGACTTGTAGTTTCACAACAGCTGGAGGGCCGCCAGTTTGACACCCCTGCGGCTTAATGCATTCTATGCATTAAAGTGATTGTAAAGTCTTGTGTGTTGTGTTTTTTTTAAATTAAATGACAAACATGTTATACTTACCTGCTCTGTGCAGTGGATTTGCACAGAGCAGCCCCGATCCGCCTCTTCTCAGGTCCCTCTTCACTGCTCCTGGCCCCTCCCTCCTGTTGAGTGCCCCCAATGTAAGCATCTTGCTATGGGGGCACCCGAGCTGCGCTGCAGCTCTGTGTGTCTCTCTCTCCTGATTGGCTGGCTGACTGACTTTGACAGCAGCGGGAGCCAATGGCGCCACTTCTGTGTCTCAGCCAATCAGAAGGGAGAGTCCCGGGCGGGCGAGGGACTCGTGGACATCGCTTTAGAGAGTTGGGGCTCAGGTAAGTATTAGGGGGCTGAGGGGGGCTGCTACACACAAAATGTTTTTTATCTTAATGCATAGAATGTATTAAGATAAAAAAAAACTTCTGCCTTTACAACCCCTTTAAGGTGAAAAACCTTCTTTGCTGCAGAATCCCCCCCCCAGCCCCACCTTATTCTTGCCAGAGCCCAATCCGATCCAGTGATGTGCACAAGAGCGGTGGCTCTTTTGATATGGCTCCTGCTGCTGTCAATCAAATGCTGTGACGAGTCAGCAGGGGGTGGGGTCGAGCTACCCTCTGTTAATAGATGCACACAGGGCAGCTCGGGAGCCCCTATGGAAAGCCGCTTTCCAGGGGGGCACTTGCCTGGGACCCCAGAAGAAAAGGATGGGGGCTGCTCTGTGCACAACCAAAGCACAGAGCAGGTACGTATAACATATTTGTTATTTTAAATAGAAAAAAAAGCTTTAATATTGCCTTAAAGGAGTTCTATAGTGACACTACACACTTTTCAATGTGTAACATCAGCATTGCAATACAAACAATAGTTATTTTTGACATTCCTATAAAAAAAAGTCTGAGTTCTGCCTGTCTGCTGGCCATCTCCTTGAAAAAAAATCCTGGATTCCCTGCATGCTTTGAAGCTTCTCTTCTGCTGTTAACTTTCAGTTTCTAAGGACTACATATCCCATTTTTTTCTTGACTCATATTGACTCCACCTCCTGAAACTCCTCCTCTCAGCACCTCTGTAGTACAGAAGGCAGGCTCTGTGAAATGTATGACACAGCAGTGCTTACTTACTGTGCATAGTGAATATATGTCACACAATTCAAAGAAGAAATTATGTGGGGATCTTCACAAAGTAAATGTACAACCTTCAACATCATTCCGATTAACAGGAGTAGGGTAGAAATAATTACAATACAAAATTAAAATTAATATAATTTTACATTTTGACTAAAGATGTGTTTTTCATATACTATTAAGGCTCACCAGTCTGTACAGGCATAAGATAAATGTAAGACTATGCCTGGAGTTTAGGTGGATTTGGATATTTTGTATTTTCCTAAAGACTGTAATAATTATTAATGAAAGATTTAAAGCAGATCTTCACCCTCTGTAGGTACTTCCCTCTTCACCACCCCTCCTTGCCTCCTCTACGTGATTAACATTATCCTTTTTGTTTTTTTATATGAAAAGCTGCAGCTATGCCCCCCCCCCCCCCCAATGCACGTCGCTCGCCTAGGTGACTGACATGCACAGCACTCCTTATGCCTCCTGGGATCCTATGCCACTATCCCAAGAGGCAAGAGAGGAAATCCCCTTTTAGACAATTGTCACTTTTTAAAGGTGTCCCCATTAAAAATTTTCTTCTTGCTTTCTGTTCAATCAGGGGTATACAATGGCTGTAAAAAGTCTACACTCCCCTGTTAAAATGTCAGGTTTCTATGATGTAAAAAAATGAGACAAAGATCAATTATTTCAGAACTTTTTCCACCTTTAACCACTTCCAGACCAAACCTCTTTTTTGGGTTCGGTGTTTATAAGTTAAAACCAGGTATTTTTGCTACTTAGAACCCCCAAACAATATATATATTTTTTTCTAACACCCTAGAGAATAAAATGGCGGTCGTTGCAAAACTTTGTCACACCGTATTCACTTTTTTGAGTTAAAAAATAAGACAACAGTAAAGTTAGCCCAATTTTTTTCCATATTTTGAAAGATAATGTTATGCAGAGTAAATTGATACCCAACATGTAATGCTTCAAAATTGCGCCCGCTTGTGGAATGGCGACAAACCTTGCAACTTAAAAATATCCATCGGTGACATTTAAAAATTTCTACAGGTTACCAGTTTTAAGTTACAAAGGAGTTCTAGAGCTAAAATGATTGATCTTGCTGTAGCAATCGCGGCGATACCTCACATGTGTGGTTTGAACTCTGTTTTCATATGTGGGCGGGATTTGCATATGCGTTCGCTTCTGCACGCGAGCTCGCAAAGAAAAAAGCTTTAAAAAAAAATTTTTTTTTATTTATTTTACTTTTTATTTTTACACTTTTTTTTTTTTTTTTTTTAAATGTTTTTTGATCACTTTTACTCCTATTACAAGAAATGTAAACATTCCTTGTAATAGAAAAAAGCATGCCAGGACCTCTTAAAGTGGTTGTCTACCCATCGATTTGATAGTGTCAAAAAAGAGTTAATATGTCTCCTTGATTGTGCTCTCAACCAAACTAGCAAACCATCCAATGGGTGGTGTCATAATGGATAACATGTGCAGCATCATGGCAGTTGCAGATTAAACAGAGGCTAAGATGTCAGCTTCCTTAGCTGAAAATGATAGACTATACAACCACTTTAAATATGAGATCTGGAGTCAAAAAGACCTCAAATCTCATATTTACACTTAAATGCCATAAAAAAAAAAATATGGCAGTGAAAAAAAAAATGTCCTCTTTAAGAGCTATGGGCGAAAGTAACTTGTGACTTCGCTTCCGCTCTGCAATGCTATGGAGCCGAGTGGGTTGAATCTTCCGCTCACTCTGCTTCCAGTGCAGGGGGGAGCAGACCCAATTGTCTCT
Source organism: Glandirana rugosa (assembly GCA_018402905.1). Taxonomy (NCBI): domain Eukaryota; kingdom Metazoa; phylum Chordata; class Amphibia; order Anura; family Ranidae; genus Glandirana; species Glandirana rugosa. The sequence continues at coordinate 843,606 of BLSH010164692.1, read as the reverse complement.
GCTGCTACTGGCAGGTCCAGTAAGTAGCGGAGGTGAAGGGAAAACGGCAGGGAGTACCTCTCCCCTCGCTAATAAGTGATCTCGCTGCGAACCCGCCACTGAGACCACTTTTATCACATACACAATCGCCGGCTGATAAAAAAACTACTGAGGTTATGGTAGCTATCTGCTACCATAACAACGGTATTGCACTTCAAAGATGCCGCCGTCATACGACAGCGGCGGTCCGGAAGTAGTTACTGCGACCTATAAACTGTACAACTCAATTGAAAAAGCCAGCAAAAGCCATGGTCCACAGAGAGCTTCCATAAGCATCAGAGGGATCTCATTGTTAAAAGGTATCAGTCAGGAGAAGGGTACAAAAGAATTTCCAAGGCATTAGATATACCATGGAACACAGTGAAGACAGTCATCATCAGGTGGAGAAAATATGGCACAACCGTGACATTACCAAGAACTGGACGTCCCTCCAAAATTGATGAAAATACGAGAAGAAAACTGGTCAGGGAAGCTGCCAAGAGGCCTACAGCAACATTAAAAGAGCTGCAGGAATATCTGGCAAGCACTGGCTGTGTGGTACATGTGACAACAATCTCCCGTATTCTTTATATGTCTGGGCTATGGGGTAGAGTGGCAAGACAGAAGCCTTTTCTTTCCAAGAAAAACATCCGAGTCCGGCTAAATTTTACAAAAACACATCTGAAGTCTCCCAAAAGCATGTGGGAAAATGTGTTCTGGTCTGATGAAACCAGGGTTGAACTTTTTGGCCATAATTCCAGAAGATCTGTTTGGCGCAAAAACAACACTGCAATAACCAAAATATGGTTTGGGGCTTTTTTTCTTCAGCTGGAGCAGGGGCCTTAGTCAAAGTAGAGGTAATTATGGACAGTTCCAAATACCAGTCATTATTGGCACACTAGAAAGCTGAACATGAAGAGGAACTTCATCTTTCAGCATGACAACAACCCAAAGCATACATCCAAATCAACAAAGGAATGGCTTTACCAGAAGAAGATGAAAGTTTTGGAATGGCCCAGCCAGAGCCCAGACCTGAATCCAATTGAAAATCTGTGGGGTGATCTTTAGAGGGCTGTGTACAGGAGATGCCCTCACAATCTGACAGAATTGGAGTGGTTTTGCAAAGAAGAGTGGGCAAATATTGCCAAGTCAAGATGTGCCGTGCTGATGGACTCCTACCCAAAAAGACTGAGTGCTATAGTAATAATAAAAAGATGCTTCAACAAACTATTAGTTCAAGTGTGTGCACACTTATGCAACCATATTATTTTAGTTTTATTATTTTTACTTCCCTCCATCGAAAAGATTTCAGTTTGTTGTTCAACTGAGTTGTACAGTTTATAGTAGGGATGCACCGAAATTTTGGCAACTGAAAATTATCGGCCGAAAATGGTGTTTTCGGCATAGGCCGAAACAAAAAAACGTCCGATACCGAAACGGGGCGGGATCCGTCCCGGGTATCGCCCATTGCGGGGGTATGAGTGCATCACATACCCCCGCAATGGATGCAGGAGATGAGAAGATTCACATTGCACAGATAGCGCAGCTTGTAAGAGCCGCTCTGTGCATGAAACTGTCATGTATTTTCACTGAATGCAGAGAGAGAGACACACACAAGCTGTCAGATCTCCTCGCTGATGTCGGGGGTGGGCGGGACCGAACAGCTATCAAACGCCAGCCAATGGGATAGGGGCTGAGCGAGTGTTTGATAGCTGTTCAGTCCTGCCCATCCCCGACATCAGCGTGGAGATCTGACAGCTTGTGTGTCTCTCTCTCTCTGCATTCAGTGAAAATACATGACAGTTTCATGCACAGAGCGGCTCTTACAAGCCGCGCTATCTGTGCAATGTGAATATTCTCGTCTCTTCAATCAGTGTCACCAATCTGTGCCGTCTGTCAGTGCCCAGGCACAGGTAGGCTGCATATGACAACTGTATATAAAAATATAAATATTGTTGAAAAACTGTCATTTTCGCTTTCGGCTTAGTGCATTTTCGCTTTCGGCTCCAAAATTTCTATTCAGCGCACCTAGTTTATAGGTGGAAAAAGTTCTGAAATTATTTTTCTTTGTCTCCTTTTTCTACATCACAGGACCTTTTTAACAGGGGTATGTAGACTTTTTACATCCACTGTAGATAGCATTAAATATTTGACCATACAATGCAATCAAGCAACTGATGGGTAGGCTGCATAGATAAAATTCTATACCAGCCAGTGACCAGCTACCTTCTTGAAAATGCAAATCTAAAGAGTGCCTTGGTGATGTGTTTTTTCACTCAAGCTCAGATGGAACCGTACAGTGACTTGGGGAACTGCTGGGAACAATGGTATACGTTGTTTTGCAGTCAGCAGAAAGCTGATGTATCACTGCTTGCACCGTGCTGACTGTTAAGAATTTAATGAATTTAGTGAAACGCACTGGTGTGAAAAGGCCCTCAGGGTCGTTAAAAGTATAAAACATCGCCAACATGATCTTTCAGTTTGTGTTGAAACCATTCTGTCAGCATCTTTGCTTAAAAAGCACTCACCCTAAAATGCAGTAGCATAGCTGCTAATTACCATTTTAACCCTTTACAGATTGCAGCACGTGAGCTGAACATATACTGTCACCTTGACCACAATTTTATGACTGCGAGTATTCCCACTCACAGATTATTTGTCCATGTCAGGCGACTTGTTGCAAAAGGATATAAAGTAAGTATATGTATATTTTTTAATACTTTATTAGTACCATATACTGTATGTATTTATGTATGTTATTGTATCCTGTTATCTGTAACTTAAACCTGAATTCCAGGTATGTTCCAGCTTGGACCAATGCAAGTTTGTTTTTTCCATACCTGGCCAATCCCTGTGGAAGAAGAGAATCACTGTAGTAGCTACTGCTACTACAGTTATCCCTGCTGTTTCTGGATCTTGTGCTGAGTTGCTGCCTTGCTACATACCAACCACAGAAGGTCGCTCCATGGGTGCCCTTCACAGAAAGCTTTGCATTTTCCTAATGAATGCAGAGCATTCTGTGATTGGATGAGGTGGAGAGGCAGGACGGTGATGACACAATCTCCACCTTATCCAATCCAAAAAAATGCCTTGTATTTTTCTAACTTAAGGAGATGGATGTTCTCTCAGTGGCGCTCGTACTGAGCAACCGACCCCCTGTGGTTACTATGCAACAGGGCAGCCACTCAGCACAAGATGTGGAGGACAGCGAGGATCACTGTAATTGAGACTTTTATTACAGTGATTCTCCTCTTCCACAGGGATCAGTCAGGTATGAACTATGCATACTTTAGTCAAAGCTGAAATAATGTAACTGTGCAGAAAAAAGGAAAAGATCCATAAGGCGCACATCATGAAGTAGACCCATGTGCATGAAGAGAGATGAATGGCAGCCGCAGCCTGGACTCCAGCCAGGCCATGCCTCCAATGCGTACGGCTCCGCCCCTTGGGGGCTTATATAGGGATTATGCAGAAAAAATCCATACCTGGAATTTAGCCCTAAAACACACACATCAGAAAGATTTCACCTGCTGTTAAAGGGTCACTAAGCCTACCACATATGAGCATGGGCGTCCGCAGGTAGGGGCAAGGGGGGGCAATTGCCCCCCCCCATGGAATCAGGCATCAGATCAGGGGTTCCCCACTAGGTCCTTATCCTCTTGAGCCATGTATGCAGTTTCTGACCGTTTCCTGTACCATGTCCGCAGTCTCTGACTGTCTCCTGTGCTATGTCTGCAGTCTCTGACTGTCTCCTGTTCCATGTCCACAGTCTCTGACCGTATCCTGTACTTTGTCCGCAGTCTCTGACCGTCTCCTGTACCATGTCTGCAGTCTCTGATTGTCTTCTGTACCATGTCTGCAGTTTCTGACCGTCTCCTGTACTATGTCTGCAGTCTCTGACCATCTCCTGTATCATGTCTGCAGTCTCTGACCATCTCCTGTATCATATCCGCAGTCTCTGACTGTCTCCTGTATCACGTCTGCAGTCTCTGACCATCTCCTGTACTATGTCTGCAGTCTCTGACCATCTCCTGTACTACGTCTGCAGTCTGTGACCGTGATAATTTAATTATGACATTGTCAAAAAGGGGCAGAGCATGGATGACTTTGAAATTAGGCCCCCCCCTGGAAAAAGTTCTGCGGACGCCCATGCATATGAGATTTGTTCTCTGTATTCTGCAAAAAACCTGATTTATCCTACTGCTCTGTATCTCCCCCTTATGCTCATTTCCCCAATTGAGCTAGGAATTTTGCAGCTGTTGTGGCAACTCTGCACATGCTTAGTTTTCAGTGAGTTTGTATGCTGAGCGTTCTCACATCTGAGCAGCCTATGGGACTATAGAGTCACACATGTGGGCGTTTACACAGTGGTAAATGACAGCCCCACTAACCAGCTAAACACAATAGGGTGGGGCATATTGCATGTAGATTAATGGAGGTTTCACCTCCCTCTTATTCCAAGGCACAGGCTTATGGGGCATGACACAGCCCATGACTGGAAGAAATCCGCCCACACCAGGTTATTTCCACAAAATAATAAAGATTTGATCTGAAATATATATTTGTATGACAATTTAAAACAGTCTATTGATATGAATTATTTATTTTTACTCTGTATTCCAATGGCTGGGTTTTTTTGAACATGTGAGCAGCAGCAGAGGACTAGAAGCTCCTCTTGCTTATGGTTCCCTGCAGACAGGCTGGGAAAGATCTGGGTCATGTGACAGCTGTATATCAATTAGGGCAAAGGTACTTGCAGTAGATGTGTTATTTATTTTTTTTTTTTTTTTTTTTTTTTTTATTACAGTGCCGTCATTCATATACAGAATAGAAGGGACAATGTAAATTGAACAGTGTGTGTTTAGTATCACTTGAAGGTTTGGTGCTTGCGTCATTTAGCCTCGGTTCACACTAAATGCGTTGCAAATTCTCAGTGGATTCACCCATGGGATCCGATTCTGGTGCAGACAAAAAAAATGAACCTTTTGTGTGTTTGGTGCAAATGTGGTGCGATTTGAGCCATACAAATCCATAGCTCAAATCGCACCCCGGAGACACCGCCTGGAAATCTCACAGCAATGTGCTGCCATTCCTGTGCTAATTGCATGCGCACCACATCAGCGTGAACCCAGGCACGCTGCTTTATAAAAATGCCCTGTTGTTCTATGTATATTTTTAAAATTAATATATGCATGTGGTATTTATATTTGCTCCCTTGTTGGCTTGTTTATCTCACTGCAAGTCTATCAGACAGAAGCTGTCTCATTAAAACCGAATACTCTCTGCTGTCTAAGTATTTGAAATACTCCCTGTTCTCCTGGTAATTGGAGAGTCTGAGATCTTTGCCTAGGCCAGTGGTTCTCAACTCCGGTCCTCGGGCCCCCCCAACAGGCCAGATTTTAAGTATTACCTTGGGGAGATGCAGACTAGAATACTGCAATCACTGAGCAGCAAATGATATCACCTGTGATGTATTTCAGTTATCCTGCAAACCTGGCCTGTTGGGGGGGCCCGAGGACCGGAGTTGAGAACCACTGCCCTAGGCTCTAGGTCACATGAGAGCATTAAAGATCAAAGTACTTTTTAACACAAAATAATAAAATAATTGGAAATGGTGACTTGTGCATTGTTGGCTCATATGACATGTTAAAGCGGAGTTCCACCCATTTTTTTATCATTGTCTGTGCTGCATGCCCTTATCTGCTAGTTTTCATAATGGCCATTTTTTTTTTTAATGCTTGTAAATACCTTTGTTTGCAGTTATTCATTGCTTCCGTCCCCTTCCTAGCCTAGGCGATTACGTCACTAGGCGATTCGCAAGGGTTCCTGGGATAGCAGCATCATGTATCCCAGCAGTCTTTGTGAATCAACTACTGATGAAATCTTGCGTTCTTTACAGACAGTAAATGACGCAAACGTGTCTGATTGACAGGTTGCTATAGCAATGGGGCGGGACCTTCCGCCGACGCCGACATTGCTATGGCAACATGTTAGGAAGACGGAGAGCTGTGCAGTGGCATTACTGCGCATGCGCAAAATCGGGAGGAAATCCCGGAAATGAAGACAGGAGGGCTTCCGATGCCCACAGCTAAAATGGAACCTGCCTGCTTCCGAGATCAGTAAGTACAAAACTTTTAAAGAAAGTAAAATTACAACACATATGACATGTTGTAATTGTTAATGTACGTGTTAGGACCAATGCAGAGCAGTTTTTAAAGAAAAAGTGTTTAGGGGACTGGAACTCCACTTTAAAATCATTTTAAAGGATATTAAAATGAAAGTCTTAAAATAAAAAAGATGTTATACTTACCTGCCCTGTGCAACAATATTTCACACAGCGGTCACTTATCTCCTCTCTAGCAGTCCCCTGCCTGCCCTCTCTGCTCTTCCCTGCTCTGGGTGCATCCTCTTCAAGCCAGGTACTATGGGGGCATCTGTGTGCACGTGCTCCGCAGCTGGGCTGTGTGCGCCTATAGGCGCACACCGTGTTGGTAAGCCATGTGCTTGCTCCCTCCTCACAGGATTTTGATAGCAGCGGGGGATAGAATGGGTAGTGGGGCATTTTTTTTTTTTTTAACTTAAAGTGGATGTAAACCAGATTCATGAAATTTGAGCTGGGCACATCTATCTGCAGTGTTTCCATATCACTCTTCAAAGCCCTGACTCCGCCTGCTGCTCCGTTCTTCTGTAATCAGCATAATAACTTCTGGCAAGTTCTCCTTCAACTGTTGATAAAACCAGGCTGAATTTTGTGTCGGTGGGTGCTATAAATAGAATAGCAGAGATATGGTCTATTCACAGCACAGCTCTGCAAGTCTCTGCCAATGTGGAGGGGGGGGGTGCATTTTCTCCAATCAGCTGTCTCACAGTATATGGCAAGAATCCACACCCACAGGTGAATCAGGAAGAGAAAATTCTAAGCGCATGCATTTTCTAAACGGTATATAAATCTGAAGACAGCAGGTATACAAGTAAAACTTATGTAGGAGGATTTGTTTCATCTCTGTGTATCATCTATGAACGGGACATGACAGATCTACTGATCCCTGTCACTGGGATCAGTTAGATCTGTTATGTCCCGACCAGCCCCCACACAGTTAGAACACACCCAGGGAACACACTTAACCCCTTCACTGCCCCCTTCAGGTTAACCCCTTCACTGACAATGACATTTATACAGTAATCAGTGGACATTTAAATTTCTGATCGCTGTATAAATGTCATCGGTCCCAAAAATGTCCGACATGTCCGCTGCAATATCGCAGTCCCCATAAAAATCGCAGATCGCTGCCATTACTAGTAAAAAAAATAAAAAATAGTAAAAATGCCAAAAATCAATTCCCACAGTTTGTAGACGCGATTTTCTTTGACACACCCCCGACCAGCCCTGTATTGTCTAGATTGACTAGGGTCACTGTCCCTAGTCATCTAGACAGTACAGGGCAAGTATCTACTATGTGTCTCTACTTTGTTTAGGAGGATGTATTCAAAATGAACATA
>BLSH010164692.1:808266-835930 GCA_018402905.1 Glandirana rugosa | reverse complement strand
ATATATATATATATATATATATTTTTAGATATTTATTATAGCAAAAAAGTTAAAAATATTGTTCTTTTTTCAAAATCGTCACTATTTCTTTGTTTATAGCGCAAAAAATAAAAACCGCAGAGGTGATCAAATACCACCAAAAGAAAGCTCTATTTGTGGGAAAAAAATGATAAAAATGTTGTTTGGGTACAACGTCACACGACAGCGCAATTGTCATTCAAAATGCGACAGCGCTGAAAGCCTAAAATTGGTCTGGGCAGGAGGGGGGTTTAAGTGCCCAGTAAGGAAGTGGTTAAAGAGAATGTTCAGTCATGTTAAAAACAAATTAAAAGTCAGCAGCTACAAATACTGTAGCTGCTGACTTTTTACTAAAAAACACCCAGGCCGGGTCTTCGCTTCTGATGGTGGGATGGGGGTCTTTAACTCTCTGCTGGCTTCCCATCCTGTGAATGGTCCCACAGCCTCCTGGGACCTGTGGCGTGTCCTTGGAGGTTGTGGGCAGGTGGGGGGTTTTGGGGTGTCGAACGGGCACTTGGAGAAATTAAGCTTTTCAAGTGAAGTTTTGCTATAATGCAGGGAATGCATTAAGGTAACAACTTTAACCACTTCCCGACCGCCGTATGCAGAATGACGGCCGGGAAGTGGTTTAGTTCTCCTGACTGGGCGTCATATGATGTCCTCAGGATAACATGCCGGTGCGCGCATCACAGCGATCTGCAGACCTGAGCAGTGGAGAGCCGATCGGCTGCTCTCTTGACAAGGGGGTCCTGTGCTGATCATTTATCAGCGCTGCCCCCCCTCGGATCGCCACCCTAGACCACCAGGGAGCCTGCCCAGGGACCACCAGGGAGCCAATCAGGACCACCAGGGAGACCACCCTAGACCACCAGGTAAGGGGCATAGTGCCCAATGTGGATGGCACCTTCAGATGCCACCGTAGACCACCAGGGAAATGGCCCCTATCAGTGCATCTGCCCACCAGTGCCACCTATCTGTGTCCATCAGTGCCACCTATCAGTGCCCGTCAGTGCTGCCTATCAGTGCCCATCATTGCTGCATATAAGTGCCTCATCATCAGAGCCAATCAGTACTGCCTCATCAGTGCCATCAGTGTAGCCTCATCAGGGATGGAGAAAATGCACTTATTTACAAAGTTTTGTGAAAGAAACAGAATTTTTTTATTTTTTTTCCAAAATTTTCGGTCCTTTTTTGTTTGTAGCGCAAAAAATAAAAAACGCAGAGGTGATCAAATACCACCAAAAGAAAGCTCTATTTGTGGGAATGAAATGATAAAAAATTTGTTTGGGTAGAACATTGCATGACTGCTCAGTTGTCATTCAAACGCAACAACACTGAAAGCTGAAAATTGGTCTGGTAGGAAAGTGTTCTAAGTGCATAGTATTGAAGTGGTTAAAAGAGATGTATGTTTTTATTTTTTATTTTTTTATTTTATTAGAATCATACTTACCTCAGTGAATGCAGCATCGCTTTGAAGCTGCATCTGTCCCCCAGTGCCTCTACACTGAGAATCGAGTGATCAAACCCCACAGATCGCTCGTTTTTCACAACTCTGTGAGCAGAGAGCTGTTGACTACCAGTCACAGCTCTCTGCTCTGCCCCTCCTCACTCACTGGGGTGCTGGGTTGTGGAAGGGGTGGGGCAGACGACTCAGGCTCTCAGCGGCTCGCCGAGAGGCTGAGCTGATTGCCGGTCCAGGTGCCCGAGCCTAGACTGACACTGTGACATCAGCAGACTTCAGTCCGCTCTCTGCTGAAAATGGGTCACAGGAGTGCAAAACGAGCTGCACTCCTGTGATCCACTGTAGAAGTACAGCCAAACAAGCTTTGGCTGTACTTTTAATTAGAATTTTCAAATGTGCCCATTCATCCATGTGTTCTGCGCCTCTTTATCACCGCATCCTGTAATTCTATAATGTTCCACTATGTGGCGCTCCAGTCTCATGCAGTTTTAATTCTGTTCCCTCTGCAGGTTGGCGTAGTCAAACAAACAGAAACAGCAGCGCTGAAGGCAGCAGGTGACAACAAGAATTCTTTGTTTACCAGGCGACTTTCTGCCCTGTACACAAAGTCCACACTCATTGGAGAAGATATCCTTTTTATACAGAGTGATTCCATTTCATCATTCTAACTTTCAGAGGCTTTATCAGCTTCTTCAGTGCTACCCTCTGGAAAGGTTTTTTCTTTTTATGTCTTCAAAATTGTATGTGATTATATGGTAAACGGACATATTTTGGAGTAAATACTTTGACATTACACACCTACTGGATAATACATTGGACTTCAGTATAAGACTGTTAAAGGGTTACTTCACCTTTCTGCACTTTTTCCCAAACAATTCCCTATGCTTTTCCTCAATCCGATGAGCTCAGATTTTAGAAAGCTGAAACTTTACCATTGCATACCACTATGTACTGCTTGGTCTGTCCAAAAAAAGCTCTAGGCGATTGAGTCCTTCCCCCTATCCTGACTAAGGCCTCAGTCACATGGGCGTACTAAAGCATACACCTCTGGTGGGCCGTGTTTACCCATACAGATGTTCTGTGCATCCTCAAGCAGACAGTCCCATTGATGTAAATTGGGACACAGTGGCTGCACAGACACGGATGCTGCTCAAAAATGGCATCCATGTGGGTGCACAGCCCCAGACGCGCACTGTGTGAACGAGACCTTAAAGTGATTGTAAAGGCTCTTTTTTTTTTTTTTTTTTTAATAACAAACATGTTATACTTCCTCTGTGCAGTTAGTTTTGCACAGAGCGGCCCGGATCCTCCTCTTCTTGGCTCCCTCTTTGCAGCTCCCGGCTGCTCCCTCCTATCAAGTGCCCCCACAGCCAGCAGCTTTCTATGGGGGCAGCCGAGTCAGAGCTCCGTGTATCCATTCAGACATGGATTCCCAGCTCCCCCCTGATTGGCTGAGTGACTGATTGACAGCTGTGGGAGCCAATGGTGCTGCTGCTGTCTCTCAGCCAATCAGGAGGAGTGTCCTGGACGGCTGAAGGGATTGTGGACATTGCTGCAGAGAGATTGGGGCTCAGGTAAGTAATTAGTGGGTGCTGGGGAGGCTGCTACATACACAAGGTATTTTATCTTAATGCATACAATGCATTAAGATATAATACCTTCTGCCTTTAAAACTCATTTAATGGCAGGATGGGGCGAATGTTAGAAGTGAGCCCTTATCAGCCAACCCGCGGCTAGTTAAAACCTTACTTAAATGCAGTGCATTCTCTTTCCCTCTAGTAGCGGCTGAGCTGGGGTGATGGGAATCAATCATGGGGGACTTTTTGAAAAGGTGCAGAAAAGCGAACTATACTTTAAAGGCTCATTATTTAATGATAAGAAAATCAAAGTGTACAGTGTATGATATTGAACAAGCTTACCGTTATATGATATATACATTTTCCTTAAAGTGACCATGTCACTTTCCCCATTCAGTATAAAAATGATGGTGTCTGCTGATAGCACACATCTTCCACTCTGTCAGAACCCTCGCTCTGTTGCTAAGCTAATCAAAAATGTTTAATGTCCAGGAATACAACATGAAGTGTATTTAAATGCAACTGTTGGTACCCAAATTTGTCTTGGTATCAGCCTCTTGCTGCCCCACAGCAGAGCACAGATAGGGAGATGGAGAAACAGCACAAGGAGCCAATCAGGTGTGCTGCAATGCAAGGAAAATGCTGATAGGAGGAGAGAACTTGGTTAGAGCTCTTTTTTATCTTTTGACTGTCAGTGTGGGGGCAGGGAGGGGACCTGTAAGTGAAAGTGTAGCAGAGAGCTCACGCCTCTCCCCCTGCAAGACTGGACTGTGCTGTGCTGTGTAATTCTCAGGACTGGGTGGACAGAAATACAAAATATTGGACTGGTAGGGTAAAACCCACGGTTGTATTTCATTTGTGTGTTAAATTATTTGCTTTAAAGAATTGAGGAAACAGAAGGACGTTTATACGTATTTTATTTGTTAACCTTAACCCTGTATACATGTGAACCCTTTGATAAACATTGATGATTCGCTCGAGGTTGAGACGGTCACAACGGAGTGCCCAAACAGCTACCTCTTATGTATCTCTGAAATTCTGGAGAGATCCAAAAACAAGAAATCTGATGGGCCTCTCTTTGGTCTAGTGGTAAGATTATGTTTTTTGTTTTCTGTTTTGTGTAGCTCTTTTTTTCTTTTGTTGCACATAGCGATTAGCAGGGTTACATACCTGTCAGAGAAATACATAGATTACAATTGCTCACCATGGTCGCAAAATGCTAGTTTCCTGGCTGTCATGTTGACCCTATAGCTTCAGTGTTTTTTACTGACCTGATCCAAACATGCAAATCAGTATTTTGGGCTTGCTTTGCTGAATGCATGTTTTGTTTCTGTTACTTCTGGCATTTTCATGAGAAAGTTGTATAGTTATAGCACAAACATTTCACCCACGAGGAATCTTTTTTTTTTAACCACTTCAATGCCAGGCACTTAGAACACTTTCCTACCAGACCAATTTTCAGCTTTCAGTGCTGTTGCGATTTCGAATGACAATGGCGCGGTTGTGCGACGCTGTACCCAAACTAATTTTTTTTATATTTTTTCCCCCACAAATAGAGCTTTCTTTTGGTGGTATTTTTTTTTTCAAATATAAATGTTTATTAACATCCAACAAGGGCAGACCATTGCATCGAATGCCAGAAGATTCAGCTATCAATGAACATAAAGATATCCAAACACATTGAAAAGGAAGAATACACAGATCAGAAAGTTTTTTGTCTTAATCACACGATGGCATGTATGGAGACCGAGATGGAGATTATCACTCAACAAGTCTAGCCTAGCCACGGGCACCTCTCTCTAACTTGGGGGGGCCCCTGGCTACCGTCTGGCAAAGGATGCAAAGCCCTTGTTCTCAACTCTCTTCCGTTTTCGAAAAAACACAAATAAGAATAAAAGAAACAAAAAACAAAGAGAAATCTAGGGGAGAGTATGGAGTGGTAGGTGAAAGAGGGGAAGAATAGGAAGATAAGGAGTGGGGAAAATCCCCAAAGCAATGGAAGAACCGAGGGTAGAGAGGACAGAGCGAAAACAAATAGGGGGGATGGAGAGTAAAAATAAGACTGAGAAGAGTGGGGTGGGGGGAGAAGGGGGGGGGGGTGTGCAAGGCGACGATGGTGCCTGTTGATATGGCCCCCAGGCCAGCTGATTTGATGAATACTGCGGTTCTCAAGAAGGTGTGGTATTAAACAGAGATTTGCCTTCTTCCGACAGAGTAAACGTATTCCACAACCCCCAGGTCTTAGTATATTGTTCCCGTTTGTGTTGGGAAGTTAAGATCAAATCCTCCATCCTATTAATCTACTCCACCTTGCGGAACCATCAGGCTATGGATGGCGGGTCTTGTCTTTTGGTGGTATTTGATCACCTCTGTGAGTTTTATTTTTGCGCCTCAAAAAAACCCCAAAAAACTGGAATTTTGAAAAAAAAAAAAAAATTTTCTCTGTCTTTGTTTCAGTCACAAAACTTTGTCAATTAAGTTCATTTTCTCCATCATTGATAGGCACTGATGAGGCTACACTGACTGGCACTGATGAGGCAGTACTTATTGGCACTGATGAGGCGGCACTGATGATGAGCCACTTGTATGCAGCAATGATGGGCACTGATAGGTGGCACTGATATGCATGCACACGGAAGTCACGATTGTGGCACAGCGTTCTCTGCTGACTGCACATGTCCTGCTGATGTCACTGACTGAAGCAGCTGTGAATATTTCCTAAATGGCACATGTTTAGAATATATTCACTGTACCTACAGGTATGCCTTATTGTGTTTAAAGGGGTTGTAAAGGTTCAATTTTTTAAAATAAAAATAACAAACATGTTATACTTACCTGCTCTGTGTAAGGATTTTGCACACAGCAGCCCCGATCCACCTCTTCTGGGGTGCCCCACTGCCGCTCTTGGTGCTTCCGCTGTATCGGATGCCCCCACGGAGAGCCGATTTCCATGGGGGGCACCCATGCAGACGCGCTTGCGAGTCCCGTTGCTGCGTCCATTGAGCCTGACAGTGGGACTCGAGCCCCACTCCCGTGTCACTGGATTTGATTGACAGCAGCAGGAGCCAATGGCTCCCGCTGCTATCAATCTATCCAATGAGGACAGAGACAGAGGCTGGAGCTGCTGGGCTCGTGCACATCGCTGGAACGGATGGGCTCGGGTAAGAAAAAGGCAATGCATTAAGGTGAAAAACCTTGAGACTTTACAATCTCGTTTAAGCTACTGTGCTCTATAGACCACCTCTTCTTCTTTTCTTTTTTTTTTTTTTTTTTTTAATTGGATGGTTGGAATTAAGAACACATTTGCAATATTTCAAAGAGGTCTGCAAATAAAGGAGCTACATATATCATCTTCTTGTGTGTCAGATAGACTCTCATTCTCAATGGAACACATGCAACAATGGCACCCAAGTGCGGTGATTACTGCACCTGTAATCTGTTGACATATCCTCCAGCTCTCTAACTGAAAGCCCATACCTCTATATGGACAGAGAGCTTGAGCCTAGGTTCACATTGGATCTATTTGGCATGCGCTTTGACATGTCGAAGCGCATGCCAAATTGGCGGCAATTGCCGGCAATGGCACCATCCGAATCAGTGCGACGCAGCATTTGCGGAGCCGCACTGAATTTCCAAAAGTAGATTCTGTACTACTTTTGGCAACTTTGGGGTGCGATTTTCATAGACATCTGTGCAGCATCCTGCAGAGATGTCTCTGAAATCGCTCTACAAGTCGGGACTGACGTGCAGGATTGAAATGGTGAATCAATGAAATCAGCTGATCTCTGACTATTTCATTCCCGCTGTCAGTGTGAACCCAGGCTGAGAGAAAGTCTTCAGGAGTCTGGCAATGCACCTGTGATCCACTGAAGGCTGATGCAGTGCTTTGCAGGCTGCTATGCAAAAAAAATTCCAAATGCATATTCTTTTACACCTTTTTAAATGTGGACTGTAAGATACTTTATAAATGTATTCTTATCTTTCCAAGATACATTTTTCTTTGAGAAAACATTGTGCTTGAATTTATATAATACACTTTTTCTTGCGTTTACATTTTTTCTTCTTACACAGGCTGTTCAGCCTTCTACAGGAGAGGTGATTTATGACAATTTCCCTGACTCTAAGTGCTGCTCTGAACTGGAGACTAGAATACTTCGCTTGCAGCCAGTGGAAATCCTGCTTCCTTCTGACATTTCTGATGGAACTGAAAAGCTGATCAGTAGCATTACAACGGCATGGTAAGTGCTAGATTGGATGTACATACTGCATAAGAATGTGTGTATGATGATAAATATAGCTTCTACTGTTCTGCTTAGTTTTGTTTTCAATAAAAATGAGTGTTAGTAAATCCCTTCTTATAAAAATAATTTTATCAAAATTGTTTAATTTATGTGTTTTTGTTGTTTGTATGCATGTGTGGTGGGTAACGTAACCACTTGACGCCTGTGCTATAGCCGAAAGATGGCTACAGCACAGACCTCAAATGCCGGGAGGGCGTCCATGTATGTCCTCCCGTTATCGCACCGTCCACACGCCCCAGGGGTATTACAGCAGGCCCTTTACCACGAGATCAACTGTCAGCCAATGATAGCTGATCACAGAAGAAGGCACGCGGTCAGCTAGAAGAAAAGAATAAAGGGGGACTACAGTCCCCCAAGTGCCCACCAGTGCTGCTAATCACCGCCCTCCAGTGCTACAAATCAGTGCCATCTATCAGTGCCCTCCAGTGCTGCAAATCAGTACCCCCATGTGCCACCAATCAGTGCCCATCGGTGCAGCCTATCAGTGCCCACCATTGAAGGAGAAAAATTACCTGTTTGCAAAATTTTATAACAAAATATAAAAAACATTTTGTGTTTTTTTTTTTTTTTCCAAAATTTACTGTCTCTTTTTGTTTACCAAAAAATAAAAAACGCAGTTGTGATTAAATACCACCAAAAGAAAGCTCTATTTGTGTGAAAAAAATAGAAATTTAATTTGGGTACAGTGTTGCATGACCACGCAATTGTCATTTAACGTGCGAGAACACTGAAAGCTGGAAATTGGCCTGGGCAAGAAGGGGGCATAAGTGCCCAGTAAGCAAGTGGTTAAATAGGATCTTCATCCTAGAGAGAAAAATAATTAAAAGTCAGTAGCTACACATATTGTAGCTGCTGACTTTTATTAACAGGATACTTAACAGTCCAGAGATTCAGCACTGTCCTAACCGAAGCCAAACCGTTGCTGGTCTTCAGGTCCCCAGCAAAGGCATGTTTACCATGGGAAACAGTCTCTCGGCTTCACAGCTGCGCATGCACGAGCAGCACTGTATTTTGTGAATGGTCCCACAGCCTTCTAGAACCTGTGACATGTCCCTGAAGGATGCAAGCAAAGGCGCGGGGGGGTCAAACATCTTTTCACATCGCCTAGGCGATGTGAGCTGAAATGGGAGCAAGTACCAGTCAAAACTAGGTGCCCACTCCCCCCCAAAAAAGTTTAATATGCCAAATGTAGTAAAGGAGGACAGGAAGAGGACAAAGAGGAACTTCCTCTTTAGGGTTCCACATAAAATTGTGTGCCAGATTTTAATTAAAGTGGTAGTAAACCCATCCATTTAACAGTTTAAAAACCAGTTACATTTCTGGTACGTGCCGGAAATGTAACACTCCCATTGGTTGTGCTCTAAACCAAACTGTCAAACCATCCAATGGCTGGTGTCATAGCTGATCACATGTGCAGCATCATGGCAGTTGTGGATTAAACAGAGGCCAAGATGGCAGTTTCCTGGGTGCGGGGGAGGAATCCACACTGACTACATTAATATTAGAGAAAAACAATTCCGGTTTTTTTTTTTTGGTTCAATGGTCTCTGTGGTGTCTTCCCCCTGCAGCCTGATGTTCGCATGCATTTGTACATGAACCTCTTTTGGTTTGTTTTTACTTACAATTTGCCTTACTGGTGATGTGCTTAGGCTAATGCCACTATTTTGGCAGTTCTAAAGTGTGAAAGGTTCACGGATCTCATGTGCAATCTAGTGTATGCTAGATCCATGATTGGCTGGATGTCTGGCATGCGCTGTTGCATTTTGAAGATCAGTTGGCTTGAGTTTCTTTGATTTTATATGGTCATTGGTAAACTAGGTTGTTGTTTACTTGCCTTCAACTACAAACAGCTAGACTCATGCCTGTGATCCTTGTTCCTTTTATCTTGGGTACCACCAGAAAGCATTTAGAATTTGAAATTTGATTTTTTTTAATTGTCTTTTTGATTTTTCTTTTACTTTATTATATTAGATCTCATTGTATACAGATTTGGGTAAAAAATTGTTGAATGTATTGCTACCTTTTAAACAATATATATATACACTGTCAGTCACTCTTCACCTGTAGACAATCATTGGTTAATTGATTGCAAACACATGTATCACTTTTTTGTTTGGTTCATGTATTTATATTTGGCATTCGCCTTGTAAAGTCATGCTATGAGTAAGCACCAGCCCACGGTGTGAAACGCGTAAGCTGGGACTTGTGGTTCACCCCCATTTTGTATCTGCACCTTTACCCGTACCTTGCTACAAATAAACAGCACATTGGATTCAGAGTGCGGCTGTCCAGCTTTTTCTTCATGTTCCATGGCAGTTTCCTTGGCTGAAAATGATAGGAGGGTTTACTACCACTTTAATGTCTGTGCTCCACCCAGGGGAGATTCATCCCTCTATTTTTCCTGGTGACCATTGTCACCGAGACAGGTGATGGGAAATACAACATTTTTGATTTGTCACTAGCAAGTTCAGGCCCGGGAGGATTTACCCCCTTCCTGACCAGAGCACGTTTTGCATTTCGGCACTGCGTTGCTTTAACTTTTTTAATTTCAAAATTGACGTCCTTTTTTCCCACAAATAGAACTTTCTTTTGGTGGTATTTGATCCCCTCTGTGGTTTTTATTTTTTGCGCTATAACCAAAAAAAGAGCAACAATTTTGAATAAAGAACAATATTTTTTACTTTTTGCTAGCATAGATATCCAAAATATATATATATATATATATATATATATATATATATATATATATATATATATATATATATATATATATATATTCATCGGTTTAGGGGCCTATATGTATTCTACATATTTTTGGTACAAAAAAATCGCAATCGGCTTATATCGATTGGTTTGCGCAAAAGTTATCACGTCTATAAACTATGGGAATTGATTTATGACGTTTTTATTATTATTTTATTTTTATTTTTTTACTAGTAATGGCGGCGATCTGAGATTTTTATCGGGACTGTGATTTTGCAACAGACATGTCGGACATTTTTTGACACTTTTTTTGGGACCATTGACATTTATACAGCGATCAGAAATTTAAATTGCCGCTGATTACTGTATAAATGTCACTGGCAGGGAAGGGGTTACACTAAGGGGCCGATCAAGGGGTTAACTGTGTTCCCTGTGTGTGTTCTAATGGTGTGAGGGCTGGGCTGGGAGGGACATAACAGATCTAACTTGTCATGAGTACAGGTATCAGTAGATCTGTCATGTCCCCCCTCACAGAACAAAGAACCGCCGTGTTTACATTGGCGGTTCCCCGTTCTGCCTCTCTATTAGGCGTTCGCGAGTCCGCCCGACCCGCAGGCATGCCCACGCAGTATGTGGTGGGCGTGAGAGCGCGCCGCTGCTGGCTGTGAGTGCACACGGGAAGCACACAAAGGAGCGGATGTCCATGGACGTTCCCCGGCAATTCAGATCCGTGCTGTAGCCGTCTTTCGGCTATAGCACGGATCTGTATTGGCTAGAGCAATAGTTGAACTAGGAGAAAATATCTTCCATTTGGGACCCCTGTTCTGCTGACAAACATCTAAGGGTAACTCTTCTCACTTTGTAAAGAATTGATCTCAGTCCCACTTGCAACTCCAGGATAGGAAGCAATTTTCCCAGATAGGACACAGAGCAAAAAATACAGGTATTTAGTCCTTTCTTACTTTAAAACTAAACCAACTCCAGCTCAATAAAATAGCAATTATTATGGTTTGTCCTACACAAGTTAAATAAAAAAAAAAAAGAATGTTTGATGCTGTCCTCGAAAGACATTTTAGTTCTGTCCACTTCAGGGGTTTAAGGATGCCCACTAGTGATGCCACCAAAATTATTTCTGTCTAGAACAGCATTCTCCAAACTGCAACCAGAAGGCCAGATGTGGCCCTTTACTTGCCTTTATCTGGTCCTTGGGGCACTATTCCTCCCACTGACACCAATGGTGGGGCACTATCCCCCCCCCCCCCCCTACTGACACGGTGGGGCATTGTTGACAACGCCAGGATATTTTCTACTCCCATTAGTCAGTCATGCCCCCCTAAAATCTGAAGGATAGTAAACTGGCCCTTTGCTTAGAAATAAAATCATATGATTTAAAAATTCTATTAATGTTAAATCATTTAAAGAGTATTCAGTAGAGTTTCAGCTAAATTGGCTTTCTCTATACATAACTTGATGTTTTGGTATAGATTGAAGAAGATCTGAAAAGTTTCATGACGTCCATCAGTATGTACTGTAGAATTAAACCCATATACAGTGCCAATTCCCAGCATGTACTCTAGAGGGCACTATGGTACAGTAAACCTGTGTACATACAGATGCCATCTCTTATAACGGAAAACGCACAAATCCATTGCAAAATGCTGTTGCCAGTGTCTATTGAAATAAATTATAACTATTGGCTCACTCTTCAAATTGCGATATATAAACAACTGAAATAATTTAGAAATATTATAGTTCACATTGCATGCATTTTGATATATTTGGGAGGGCAACCTCTACGTGTATAAAAACGATTTTTATATGGTAAATTAGTATTATTATCCATCTTCCATTGATATGGAGTAGATGGAAGTTTGGCTATTTAAGCGTATTGACGCAAACAGTGTTTCTTGTAGGAAAATGGTGGATGTAAGCTTTCTTGCAAATGGGCCGTGTTCACTTTGTTCAGGGTATCCATGGATAGATCCCCTGCTGAATCGGAGCAGAATGGGACGGATGTCACTAATATCTGTGCCTGATCAGTTTTTTGGTATGCATTTTGACAGTGGATTGTGGCAGACCTTTGTTGGCTCTATCAGCTGCCGAATGTAAAGAAGCTTGTGTGCATTTACATCAGACTACCTCCAATTCATCACAATTAGGTCTGGGAAAAACAAATGAATGCAGCACTTTTCGCTTTTTTTTTTTTTTCTTTAGACCTGGACAGGCGCAGAGGTAGGCGGATGTAAGCTGCACAAGTCTGATTACATCCACCTACTCATAGACCTGCATAAAGCTTCCGATTAGGTCCACCTGAAAAACTGACTGGTGGACCTTATTGGAAAGCACATGTGAAAAGATCCTTAGTATTTAGGTCAGAGACAAACCTTTGAGTCTAGAGCCACCGGGTAACCATTGTCACAAGAAATCTGACAGTTTTCTGCAGTAGTCTAGGATTTTTGAACAAATAAAATAATAGGAAGGAGCTTTCTGGCATTTGTGGCACAAAGTACTGTAATGAAGTAATATTTTACAATGGCGGATGTGTGTAAGGTAAGTTTGGTGTATGATATAAAGTTAAGTTTACCTGAGATTTTGAGGGAAATTTGTTTATCAGCCATTACAGTTTAATCCCATTCTTCTCCATCCAATGGGTCTTACATTGGCTTTTCAGGATACTTTGTTAAGGTAGCAACGTGAGCTGTTGGAATCTGTAATTATTGATCTAGGTTGAAATTATCTTAGGGGAAGCAGAATTTGTTGAAATGTTAGATGGGATTATTAGGAAGTTCTACAGGTAGTGTTGAAAGTTGTGCCTGGGTTGCGTGTCTAAGTTGAAGATCTTAGGGTACTACCTTCAATAACGTGGCATAGATTTGGTTCTCAATTTGAAACTGTTTTCTAAGCTTGGGATATTAAATTCAGTAGGAATTAAATTTTTGTAAAGACGAAAATATTTACACAGTGATAGAATACTCTTAACCATCGATGGGTCCCATATTTTTGGATTTTGAGATAGTAATTGTCTTAACATGTTTTCGGGATCTAGCCCTTTAAAACCTTTAGTAACTATATATAAGGGGACAGGGAATTTGAGGACCTCTGGTTTAGTGAGTAGATACAAAAATCAAAGTGCCTATCCTGTAATGGAGATGGGAACAGTTGGCATGCAGTCTAATAGAGATTCAGATCAAGAACAGCCAGGCTTCTCAGATCTAATAGTCTTAAAATGGCTGGCCAATTCCATTTATTTTCCTTTTCCCCCCATATATAAATGGTTTGAGGAAAGAGTCAAGTATTTTAAAAGTATGCAGGTTGGAGAGTGCCACATGATATATAAAATTTTGGAGAGCACACTCTATAGAACCCCTCCCCACTTTCCCCCATAGTTCTTTTTATTGCTATTGCTTCCCTTATTTCTTTTTTTTAAACTTTACATTTTTATGAGTTATAATAATAAAGCATTAACAAACAGAATATTATTTAAATAATGTTCCACGTTCCAAGCTATTGCTTCCCTTATTTCTAACCTCCCACCTTTTTCCCTTGTTTCTCTCCCTTTTTTTTTTCTCTTTCCCTTTCTTCCTGCTCTCTTCGCTTACCTTACTCATACTAATTGTTGGTTGAAGTGAGGTCAATGCTTCCTCCTCCATGTGCTTGGTGACAAGGGTTGCAGAGTCCTTTGCCCATTGTATTAACTTATATACAGTTGTCGTAACTGTATATGACTCACAACACCATACTGCTTATTTTGTGCCTTATTCTGTTTATTGAATACTTCAACTGGTCTAACATTGGTTTATGACATCTTTTTTTGTGCACACATGTATTGTTTTACATTGTTAAAACCAATAAACATATTGAAATGAAAAATTTCAGAAGTAAAATCATTTCTTTATCTTACATCACGGGACACAGTGTTAATTCATTACTGCTGGGTTATACGCTACCTTCAGGTGAATGGACACTGGCAACCAATAGACAGGAAGTTCCCCCTATATCCCAGGAAGTGGATGTTTTATCAGATCCATTCAAGAGGGAGAAAGCTAAAAGGATGGTACCCGATACTCGATTGGACGAGGTTTTGCCTGTAATGTGTTAAGTCACTAGACCCTTAGTTTGTTGAAAAATCCTTGTCTATCTGCCCAAGGAAGATTAAATAAAGGAGCTATACAGGTGCAAGGGTAAAGACTGGCTCCTAAGGTTAGGAAACCTGTGGCAGGGAATGGCAACTACTTTCCCCTCTTTAAAAAAAAAAAAAAAAAAAAGATAAATAAATTCCAGGCTTTTGCCTGCAGTGCCAGTGCTACGGACACCAGAGGGTGCTGTTCTGCAGGACTCTGCTTACTGCTTTGAGGAAAAAAAAAAAAAAGTGCCTCTTTGAAAGCAGGAAGTGGAAGCTTTAGGCCTCATACACATGGGCGTCTGAGAAAAAATAAGCAAAACATCGAGTCCAAGGTTTTGGAAAAATCAGCGTTTTTTTTTTCAGCGGTTTGCATCGACGTTAGTGAGCGTCGGCATCAATAGGCGTTTTTTTAGAACAATTCAGTCCTCTATTTTTCAACCTAAAAACGTTGGCGTCAAAAAACGCCGGTTAACGCCGGTACGGCGTTAGTGAGCGTTTTGCCGAAAAGCACTGGTCCCGCGTTCTAGAAACCGCTCACTAACGCCGACACCCTCTACTGCTCAAAAACGCCGGCGGTTTTAGAGGGCCATTGAATAACATGGAGAGCTGCAAAAAATGCCCAAAAACGCCGGCGTCAAAAAACGCCCGTGTGTATGAGGCCTTAGGCCTCAGGCCTCATACACACAGACGTTAGTCAATGGCCCCATAAAACCGCCGACATTTTTGAGCTGTAGAGGGCGTCGGCGTTAGTGAGCTGTAACTAGAACCCACGGCCAGCGCGTTCTGAGGCTGTGACGTTTTGGCGCTTTTCGACGCCGCCAAAAGCTCACTAACGCCGATGCATAACGCCGAAAAACGCTGATTGTTCCCTGACGTTAGGCCCGAGGTTTTGTTTATTTTTTAAGATACGCCCGTGTTTATGAGGCCTTTAAAAGGGCTGGTCGGGCGTCGCCGGGACTTCTGGGCTACATATGGACTCAGAGCTGGAGTCCTGAGGGCACGTGAGTCTGAAGGGGTCTGAGTACAGTGACTGCAGTTAAGGGAAGCCAGGGAGAGACTGTGTTAAATGGCTGGCCTGTTCACAAAGCTCCTCTTAAGGTGAAAGTGTCCTTTTTTCTAGGTTTTGCAAATGTCTTCCAGAAAGAAAGAGAGGGGGTGGCATTTAAGGGAGCCAGTGCACCACCACCTGCGGTAGAGGAGCCTGGGTTTTACTGCCTATATGGCCTCCCCTGAAAAACCTGGAGCAACTGGCCTATCTGAGCCTCTTCTTTGTGCAGGCATTGTGGCTACCTCTAATGCATCTGATCCAGCCTATGTCACTAAGGAGTATTTGGCTGCAGCTTTAGGGGTCTCAAGAGCAAAATGCCTATGCTATGCCTCAAGGTAAGAAGTGGGCGAGGTCCTCTTCTTTGGGCTCTGGTCCTAGGGGGAACCTAGCCGAGCACGGAGACACCCGTCCCCATGGAGGTACCCCTGACATGGGTCCCGAATGGGTTGAGGATGCGGATGAGGTACCAAGGGGTGACCCAGATGAACGTCAGACTGACAATTCTTCTTCCGGCGAGTCGGATTCAAAGGAACCATTTTCAGTCTCTAAATCAGAGAAGCTGTTGGTGCAGGCCTTGATTGAGCTTGTAAGGTCCTGCTTTAAGTTAACCCCTGTTGGGGTGTCTGAAGCCTCATGCTCTGCTCTGGGATAGTTGCGGCCTAAGCAAACATCCCAGGCGTTTCCAGTCCACCCTCTGGTAGAGCAAGAGATGTATGCAGACTGGGATCACCCAGATCGGGTGTTCATGCCTCCTACAGTTGTATCCTATGGAGGGAAAATTCAAAAAGAAATGAAGCATGCCTTTAGTAGAGGCAGCAATTTCTTCAGTGAATAAAAGTTTGACTTGCCCAGTTGACAATGTGCAGAACTTTAAAACCCTCCCGATAAAGAACTGTTGTCTCTGCTTAAAGCTTCTTTTGCAGTGGCTGGGTCAGCGGTTCAACCTGCTGTAGCAGCTATTGGCATTTGTCAGTCTGTCAAGTATCGTGTCAAAAGATTGGTTAAAAACCTGCCTTCCCAAGGGGTATCTTCTGAGGAGTTATCAGAGATCCCTGCGGCTTTATGCTTTGCAGTAGATTCATTAAAAGACTCAATTCAACAGATGTCCCGTTGTGCGCGGTTGTCGGTACACATGCACAGGGTGTTATGGTTGAAGAATTGGTCCATAGAAATGCCATGCAAAAGATTGCTTGCTGCCTTTCCCTTTCAAGGAGAAAGGTTATTTTGGTGAGGAATTGGATAAATATATCCAAAAAATTTCTGGAGGTAAAAGTGCACTGCTCCCAGTTAAAAAGGTGAGTTAGCTCCCTTCCTTCAAAATTCCTAGCGCTCCTGGACCGAGCTCCACATCTTCCATGCAGTTCTGATGACCTCAGCAGGCGGGATTTAGAAGGCTGCAGGGTCAGAAAAAACCCTGGACCCAGAAGTCAGCCAAGCCTAATTCCAAGTCGGCCTTGTGAAGGGGTGCCCCAAGTCACAAGGGTGGGGGAAAGGTTACTGCGGTTTGCAGGAACTTGGTCAAGGGTGGTGCAGGACAAATTGGTTATTTCCACAGTAGCAGGAGGCTACAAATTGGAATTCAGGGAGTTTCCTTTCCTGCCGCTTTCTGGAATCCAATATATCTATAAATCCTGTAAAAAAGGATTTATTATTCCAGGCTCTAGAACACCTAAGGGTGCAGGGCGTGATTACAGAGGTTCCAATAAGTGAAAGGTTCAGGGGTTTTTACTCAAACCTCTTCACGGTGCCAAAACCGAACGGAGAAGTAAGGCCCATCCTGGACCTAAAGTTGCTCAATCAGTTTCTGGTCATGCGACATTTGTGCATGGAATCGATTCGTCCGGTAGTCCCTTCCCTAAGTAAGGGCGAATATATGGCATCCATAGATAATAAGGATGCATATTTGCACGTAACTTCACAAAAAATGTCTGCGCTTTTCGGTAGAAGGGTGTAATTTCAGTTTGTGGCCTTGCCTTTTGGCTTGGACACAGCCCCCTGTGTGTTTTCAAAAGTTTTAGCACCGGTATTGGCATCCCTAAAGAGCAATGTGGATATCAGTCCTAGGCCTAGATACAGCCCGGCAAGGGTGTTCTTACCAGAAATAAAAGCCTGGGACATAAAAACAAATGGTAAATCTGGTAAAAACGGTAAGGCAACCTTCTATAAGGCAATGCATGCGGTTGCTAGGCAAGATGGTGGCTTCATTCGATGCAGTCCCCTATGTGCAATTTCACACCCGGCCCTTACAGAACAGTATTCTAAAGGCATGGAACAAGAATTGCCAGGCATTGGATTGCCCCATGAGTTTGTCTCCATCAGCAAAACTAAGCCTCTCTTGGTGGGTAAAGCCCAACAATTTGAGAAAAGGAAAGTCTCTTTCCTGCCCCTATCCTGGAAAGTAGTGTCCACAAATGCCAACCTGCTAGGTTGGGGGGCAGTCCTAGGAGAGGCATCAGTACAAGGGACATGGTCTCCTCAAGAAAGGACATTGCCTAGCAATATTCTTGAGATGCAGGCGGTACGAGTGGCCCTGGTATTCTGGTCAGCCAGGTTACAGGGTTTTCCGGTCAGGATTCAGTCCGACAACTCCATGGTGGTAGCATACATCAACCACCAGGGAGGTACCAGAAGCCTAGTGGCCTAAAAGGAGGTGGATGTCATCCTAAGGTGGGCAGAGAGGAATTTGACATGCCTATCGGCAGTTTTTATTCCAGCGGTGGAAAATTGGCAGGCGGATTGTCTAAGTCGTCAGCAATTGATGCCGGAGGAATGGTACCTGCGCTCCGAGATCTTTCAGGAGATCTGTCAACGTTGGGGTACCCCCGACATAGACATGATGGGATCCAGGTTCAACAGCAAACTGGACAAGTTTGTGTCCAGAACCCGGGGTCCATTGGCAGTCGGGACGAAGGCATTAATATGCCCGTGGGATCAGTATTCCCTAATCTATGTATTTCCTCCAATACAGCTTTTTCCGCGATTGCTCAGCAAGATACGCGAGGAAGGGAGACCAGTAATCCTAGTGGCCCCAGCGTGCCCCAGGAGAACATGGTATGCGGAGATCGTGGGGTTAGCGGTAGGAAATCCATGGGTGCTTCCATACCGTCCGGATTTACTGTCTCAAGGACCAATATTCCACCCTACTTTACGCTTGCTAAATTTAACGGTGTGCTTATTGAATCCAGAGTCCTAAAAAGCATTTCGGATTCAGCCCTGCCTACTCTAATCAATGCCAGTTAACCCGTGTCTAGAAAGATTTACTACAGGGTTTGGAAGTCATACATATCTTGGTGTGAATCCAAGAAATGGCATCCTCGCAAGTGTTCTATTGGAAGTATTCTAGCATTCCTACAATTAGGAGTAAGCCTGAATCTGTCCTTGGGAACAATTAAGGGTCAGATATCGGCATTGTCTGTCTGTGTTTTTTCAAAGACCGATTTTACATCGCACTCCTTGGTGTGAACATTTATTAAGGGGGCTATGCAGCTGATTCCTTCAGTGAAGCTGCCCTTACCCCCTTGGGATCTGAATCTGGTGCTGTCTGCACTACAGAAGCAGCCCATTGAGCCTATTAAGCACATTCCTTTAGCCCTCTTATTGAGCAAGTTGTTTTTTTTGGTCGCTATGACTTCAGCAAGACAAGTGTCTGAACTGGCCGTCCTGTCTTGTAAGGAACCTCTCTTGGTTTTACACCAAGATAAGGTAGTCATGCGACCTTGGCAGGATTTTTGCCAAAAGTGGTTTCAAGGTTTCACCTGAACCAGGATATTATTTTGCCCTCCTTTTTTCCCAAGTCCAGAGACTTCTGAGGAAATATTACTACACATACTTGATGTAGTTAGGGCAGTTAAAGTTTATTTAAAGATGTCAGCTCCTATTAGGAAGACTGACTACTCTTTTGGTTCTGCCGGAAGGCCCTAAGAAGGGTCAGGCAGCAGCTAGCTCAGCTATTGCTAGGTGGATTTGCCAGGTCTTTAGCCAGGCATATGGGCTAAAGGGTAAGGATACATCTTTTGGTTTGAAAGCCCATTCCACCAGAAGGATGAGTACGTCATGGGCAATGCATCAGCAGGTGTCTATGGCCCAGATTTGCAAGGCTGCTACTTGGTCTTCGGTTCATACATTCACCAGGTTTTACCAGGTGGATGTTAGAGCCCAGGAAGATACTGCATTTGGACGCAGTGTGCTGCAGGCAGCAGTCTAGGTCCTTTGTCCAAGGTGGGCTTAGGATTACTGTGTTCCCTTCAGTAATGAATTAACACTCTGTGTCCCGTGATGTACAATAAAGAAATACGGATTTTTAATACAGCTTACTTGTAAAGTCCTTTTCTTGGAGTACATCACGGGACACAGAGATCCCTCCCCTCTTCTTTTTGGAATTCTTATTGCTTGCTTCAAAAACGGAGGTAATCGCGGAGCAGGAGGGGTTTTATAGGGGGGGACTTCCTGTCTATTGGTTGCCAGTGTCCATTCACCTGAAGGTAGTGTATAACCCATCACTAATGAATTAACACTCTGTGTCCCGTGCTGTACTCACAGAAAAAGATTTTACAGGTAAGCTGTATTAAAAATCCGTATTTTTTCATAGACTCACCTAGCCCATCACTCCCACTTGGCATGAATTTTGTACTATTTGGCCAGAAAGTAGAATTCTATACAATAGAAATAAAAATTCCATAGTAACCAGACTGCAGAATTACATCCTGAAGATAATGAAAAGCAACAAACTCTGGACTTTGGCACCTGTTATAAACTAGGTTCAAGATGAAAATGACAGCCGCAGCATTTCACGTGGAAGAGAAATTGAAAGGCCATACTTGTGTACCTTCCTTTTCCCTGTTGTGTCACAAGGGACTACTATTAAGAGAGTAGAATTACCTATGGTGTGCAGGAGTACTAACTGTTGGAGTGCAGTGGCCCTCTGCACTCCTTTTTAAGAACTGGAAAAAATAAGTCCTGCCCCAGCATTGATTTGATGCCATGACAAGAACTATGTACACTAAACTACACATTACCATTCCGTGCTGAACAGAAATTTGTTGGGCATGCTGGAAATACTGGCAATTGCCGATCTTTGAAATACAAGGGGGACATTATGTCTCCTGTCCAGAGATGTGTGTGTAGGTAAATAAAAGTGCACACAGTAGATAAGTGCAGAGCGAGGCCAGAAATAGGGAAATCTGAAGTGGGATGAAGTCGCTCACTGGGAGTAATGTACAGTCTGACTGTTCGCCTGAGATGAGACGCCTTCCTCTGTTGGGCCATATTTATATTGAGAGAATAGTAACGTACGCTCACCATGCAGCACTACTTGTAACAGTTGTCCCTCCTTTGATGTCTTCTATACAAGGTGCTACTGTGCAAGGTAGAAAGCCTGGCTCCTACCAATGATGAGACTGATAGAGCAGCAACACAGAAATCGTGACACATTGAGGACAAAGTTAAAGTGGTTGTAAAATCTAATGGTTTTTCGCCTTAATGCATTCTATGCATTAAGGTGAAAAACCTTTTCTAAATAGGAACCCCCCCAGAGCCCCCCTTTTACTTACCTGAGCCCATTCATTCCTGCGGGGGCTATGAGCAATCCGCTCCAGCCTGTGTCACGGGTCCTCATTGGCCGGATTGATAGCAGGGGAGCCATTGTCTCCCGCTGCTGTGAATCAGGTCCACTGACATGGGGGCGGGGCCGAGTCCCGCTGTTTGTGTGAATACACGCAAACGGCAGGATACGGGAGAGCGCCCGCACGTGTGACCCCAGGGAAGCTTTCCCTGACAGGTCACTGCATGCGGAGGAGGTCCCAGGAGCACCGCTGGAGGACCCCAAAAGAGGAGGTTTAGGGCCACTCTGCAAAACTACTGCACAGAGGAGGTAAGTATGACATGTTTGTTATTTTAAAGAAAGAAAAAAAAAAAAAAAAAAACAAAGCCTTAAAATCACTTTAAGGGCTTTAGCTGGCAGCCGTGTCCAGGTAACATGGCAGGAAATGAAGCAATAACAACAAAGGAGAAAAACTGAGGAAACAGCAGTGCTAAAGCTGAGGGACTGATTTTCTGGCAAGAGCAGAGGCATTCCAGTAATGGAAAAGAAAAACTTAAGATCCCACAGATTTCTATACTAGAGAATGACCAACTGCCCCGTATCTTCCGCCTTATGTAGGTGCATGCTTTAGAAGCCTATTTGTTTAAATTGATAATAATATAAGATGTAATCTGTTCAGTATACTGGACAGTGCATGAGTAAAAAGTATTTGTCTTGGTCCTTTGTGGTGTTTTGGTAATTGATCTGTAGTTCCTTTTGCTGTTGTGGATATAACCCAGCATGGTCATATAGGCCTGTGTCGAAGGATTTGCGTTTGTGTCACAGGTTTTACATTTTTGTACATGCCTATGGTTCTTCTCCTCCCACAGCAGCTGTTATTTTTTAAACTGTTGCGTCATTCATTCACAGATATCTGTGAATGAATAAAATATATAAATAATACAATAAACTATGTTTCCCTTCTTCACCATGACAGACGGACTTGTAGTTCTCAATGGAACACAAGTGCGGTAATCAGCGCACTCGTAGTCCATTGAAAGTTCGTACCTCTGTACAGGCATAGAGCTGTAAGAAAGGTCTGCAGGAGCCTGACTTTACCCCTGCGACCAACTGATTGCAGCTGCAGTGCTTTGCAGACTTCAGTGGGGGGAAAAAAATGCACATTTTTTTCCCCTGCACAAGTTCATTTCATTTTTTTTTTTTCTGAAAGATAGACTATAAACTGATGCCAACAAAACAAGCTCAAGCTTTTGGTACATACCCTTTGTCTACCATGTGTCCTAACCTTTACCTTTGATTCTGCATAAACGCTAGTGTTCATATTCTGAAAGAAAATTGCATTTCCTTGCTATGACTTGTTTATGGCATATACTTTCGCCTGTCAACTTAGTGGTTGTGAAGACAAAAGGTTTTCTACTTTAATGCATTCTCTGAATTTAGTCAAAAAATCTCCTAAAAGCTACACCTCCCAGCCCACCCTTAAACACTTACCTGAGCCTGATCTTGATCCAGCACGGAGCCCGTCTGCAGCTGTTCACTCTTCTCTATCTTCTCACAGGAGGCTCTGCAGCAGCGGGAGCCATTTGTTCCTGCTGCTGACAGTGAAACCCCATGAGGAGGGAGTGGGGCTGAGCCACGCTCTGTGTGTCTAAGGATGCACAGAACACGTGTGCCCTCCCATAGTGGATCGCTATGATGACGGATAAGATGGGGAGCAAAGAGTGCTGGCAGGGGACCCCAGAGGAGGAGGTTACGGGTCACCCTATGCAAAACCATTGAACAGGCCAGGTAAGTATAACATGTTTATTATCGTCAGAAAAAAAAAAGCTTTACACCCGCTTTAATACTTTGGTTATCTGGTTGCACATTAGCTGACCTCCAGTAAGCAAGCCTGAGGCCAGGACCTGGAAATGTCTTGCTGGTAAATCCCTCATTCTCGTAGCTCATAGTAACGATTGGGTTTGCCTTTGCCTACCACTGATGGCAGAGACGGGTCCATTTTCCCTGTGTCAGACAGGAAAACTTGCATATTAAGCAGGAAATTGAATTACTACCCAGGAAATGTGCTGTAAAATGAGACTCAGGTGTAAAGCGATGAAGAAGGGAAGATAAATGAAGATGGGGACCGTGACGAATGTGGTTATCAGATCACTGCCCTCCTCACTAACCGGGGACAGAGGACCACTCGAGCTCACACCGCGCTTGTCACTACCATAACAATACCACTCTCAGCTGCTTCAAGCATAAAGATTTTCCAGCTTGTGGGACCACCGTCTAAGTGTCAGCCGCTTGAGAATGATCGTTACCGGGCTAATTCAAGCAATTAACCCTTTCAGTGCCACCAATTCTGGATGCCGGTCAGAAGATCTGGATTTTAGCAATACTACTTATGATTTTAGAATAATCACCTGTAACACACACTGTCACCGCAGACAGGAATATTCAGATGATTTATCCTAAAACATTAGCGCTCTTCAAAGGAACAGGTTTGTTATAGCTTGCATTAAGAGCTTTAGAGAAAAGATTAACACTTTTCAGAATAAGGTTTAATAACGAAAAGGTCAACATTGGTGCAGATAAAATATTTACAGAAAAATGGTGTTACAAAGCAATTAGAGACATAATATACAGCAGCAAAGAGGTAAGACAGAATGGAAGGTGAAGAAAGTTACTTGCAGTTAAATTTCCGTGATTGATCAGAGATTCATTGAGTCCACAGGTTCTTGGATGGTAAGTTGAGAACTGAGCACTGTCCGGTCTATTCCCTTTTTCTATGGAAGCCAAGGGGTGGGGCCATATGCCCCTGACCTCTCACATGGGTAAGGAGGGCCCGTGGGCTCTCCGGGGCGGACCGTGGAATAACAACCCTCCCTGATATGCAATTTGCAGTATAAAAATCCTATCTCGGGATGGGATCACCGTGCAGACTCAACATTAAGGAATTTGAGCTCAGCATGCACAGTGCATTAAAAGAAGTCTAAACACAACATACTTGTCAATTTCCATTACCCTGGGAAGAGGAGGAACTATCAGTGGTTTCCGGTATGATCGAATTTATCAACGTTTGGATTCGTTTTCTTCGGAATGAATTTCCGCATTCAAATATATACTTTTTTATTAAGATATCATGTTCCTATCTGGAACTTTTGTTGGCAGTGGTTTAGACATTAATGGCTGCGTGTTGCATTATTTTGAGGGGACAGTAAATTTACACTGTTATACAAGCTGTACGCTCACTACTTTACATTGTAGCAAAGTGTCATTTCTTCAGTGTTGTCACATGAAAATATATAATAAAATATTTACAAATATGTGAGGGGTGTACTCACTTTTGTGAGATACTGTATGATATTTCTCTACTAAGCGCAAAGAACAGCCTGCTTATGTAATAAGTACATGTCTGACTTCACCTTTACAAAGAAAATGTGGCTGCCTTCATGTAGATTTACAATTACACACAATCCAGAGGAAAAAGATTTTTAAAGCACAAATAGACATTTATAAGATTATTTACAGTAAACTGCTCATGCTGATATGTGTGTTAAAAAAAAATCAAACTGTAAACTTTAGGTTTTATGGGTATGTACTGTGCTCGTGTCTTTAGCAGAAAGAATGCTTTTTGAGCTCCTCTGAAGTGGGTGTAGACTGAATTCCCATATGTGGGCTGCGGGATAATTAACATGCTGAAATAAAAATATAGGCTGTTATCTGCCTTCACTTTGACTTGCTTGGCATTAACAGCACGTGGCCACAGTTTCTAAAGTTGGGGATTTTGTTCTAAATTGTCCTTTATTTTTTATTAGCTGGCAATGTCTGATAAATTATCTTGAGCTTAAAAGTGGTTCTGGAAACCTGTGGAGAATTCATGTGCTTTGCTGGTGTTCCTTTGGCTTATGCTTACACTTGTGGTTTGGGAATGGTAAAATTGGACAGTTGAGCTGCTTTTTTTACCCCTTCCAACCCCCCCCCCCCCAAGCCTTGACTGCTTCCCCTAAGTTGCAAAACATCTTTGTGACCCAACAAGAATGATGCCTCCTTTTGTGTTCGGTGGGCCTTACTGCCTGCCCAACTTAGCCCATTCAAGTAAACGGGGCCACGTTACAACTATCCTGCAACCCTGCGCAATGCACACAGTTGCAGTGTGCTAGTGGGACCTTTTTTAGAAGTTAAAATTGGGAGTGAAGAGCAACGTATTGCATCCCAGACTCCTGTCAAGCACCCTCTGAAAACCTATTCTTTACGGATCCCTCATTCGTTTCATTCATTGAAGGACACGGTGGGCATCTTTAGATCTTGACTGTTGCATTGTAGTGTCACTTTCGGTAGTAGGACACTAGGCACAAAGACAAAAACACAGTCTACGGGCAGCCCCTGCCGGTGACCAATCCCCCCAAACCTCACCATTCAATTTTTGCCTAGTGTCATGGAGTAAGGATCTAAGCTTCCCTGCTGGGAGTCTTAGTTCCTTTTAAATTAATTTGTATTTTTGCAGGGAAGTCGGCCCCAATCCTCTTCTTCCTGGGTACCCCGCTGGCGTTCCTGGCTCTAACTCCCTTCCAAACACGCCCCTAGCAAACTGTATGCTAGCGGTGCACTCGTGCAGGCTTGATCCCGAGCCTCATTGTGTGTGACTATTGACAGTGCGATTCAGTCCTGCCCCTGGTCCCTCCTCGCTAGATTTGACTGACAGCACCAGGAGCCAATGGCTCCCGCTGCTCTGCCTGAGTCCAAGGAGGAGAGAGAGCAGTGCTGCTGCTCTCTGGCACAGCACCGGACGGAGACCGAGCTCAGGTAAGTATTCAGGGGAGGGGGGGCTGGGCGTGAGAGTGAAAAAACACTTAAAATTCGATTCATTGGCTCAGGTGCCCATCTGCAAAAGGGTTCTCACCAGCAACAACACAAAGTTATAAAGTCTTACCACGACCATACTTATGCTTTAAGAAAAAAACGTGTGCTTTACAAATGTGTAATGCTTTCTTTGCTTGCTTTGGCTGTCTGAAAAATGCTGTTTTTTTTCTTGTTTTGTATTTTTTTTTTTTTCTTTACTGGGTCCTGAACCATTGTAGATGAGGACAGCTTGATTGTGTGAATAAGGAACCTAAATGGGAAGTCCCAGTATTGGTCAGTCAACGTAATCATAAGTCAAATTCAAGGTTTAAACTCTTCTGATTTTGTTATTAAAGGGGTTTTAAACCCTCACAGTTTTTTTCACCTTAATGCATTCTATGCATTAAGGTGGACAAACCTTTTTCTGTCGCAGCTGCTCGATCGTTCCCGCGGCGGGGATGAGCCTAGCAGCTCCAGCCGCGGGCTCCGGTCCTGATTGGATAGATTGATAGCAGGGGAGCCATTGGCTCCTGCTGCTGTCAATCAAGTCCAATGACGTGGGAGCCAGGGGGCGGGGCCGAGTCCTGCTGTCTGTGTCAATGGATGCAGCAGGACACGGGAGAGCGCCCACACGAGAAGAGAAGGAGCCAGGAATACCGCTGGGGGACCCCAGAAGAGGAGGATCCGGGCCGTTCTGTACAAGACCCTTGCACAGAGGAGGTACGTATGACATGTTTGTAATTTAAAAAGAAAAAAATGGTGAAGGATTTCATGGACTAATAGTAAATTAAAGCCAAAAAGCCAAAAATTACAATCATTGTGACCTGTGTTTTAGGGGATGTTCCGGGCAGCTTTAAAATTCGCAGATTTGATGGTTTTACCTTGACAGTGTAGCTAAGGCATTGAGAATAAAATGTTACTAATTTTGTGATTAATTAGGTTTACATACAATATATTCCCAGATTACTTGTGTGTTTCTTCTTTGAGTTTCTGCTTCTTGGTTCTTTATATTTATTTCTTTTATGTTCATTTCTGACATCCTTTAGATTTTGTGGTTGCTCTGAACAGGAAAGGTTTGGTGTCGCCAGTCACTAGGTGAACCTGCTTCCTGCTTTCCTCTGGTTTCCTGTGAGCGAAGCATCTAGTAATGCCAAGCACTGCAGTCAGCAAGGCCTAATCTGTAATTACCCATTTCTTTCCCAGCGCTGTTAATGACTTGGTATTGTGTGCTTTTATTATTGTTGGCTAAAACAAAGTCAAAACCAGAGGTTTTGAAATGTGACAAAGGTTTTAGACTAAATGTAGATGTGAATGTGCAGTAATATGGGGACAGTTCCATATTAGTGTTATATTTATAAAGGACAAAATTGTTAATCGTTAATTGATGCCGACCGGAGGATTGGACACTGGTAAACAAAAACACTGTAAGCGAGCTCAAGGTATAACCAGCATGACTTGGCTTCTTGCTAGTGTCCTAAGAGAATGGAGGTCCTTTACAGCTCTACTGTTAAAGATTACCTGTGATTTTCTTAACATTTTTTGTTTTTCTTGTTTTCCCTTTTAGCCAAGATTCTTCTCTACTGCTGGAGGTTTCGCTTCTGAATTGCAGCCATCCAGCACTTAAACAAAAAAATAATTTGTGCTGGCTCTTTAAATTAGTTCATCTCACGCCGCAGAGTGAGAAAACCGATTTTTTTCTCGATTTAGACGTCGCCTTCGATTTTTTTGACCTATATCTCGTAGTCTTCACCACCAAGACTACAGATTTTCGAGAAGTGCCCACATTCTCGTACGCCTGTGTGTTAATTTCGTTTTTTTGTTCGTTTCGTTTCACGAGGTTTTGTGGTCCCGTAGGTAGTCGCCGCGGTAGAACTTATAGTCGCGTACGTCTTAGTTGTTCCATTCAATCTTGAAACCGTACGTCTTTATCTTATAATTGTACTGTCTAGTGTAACATGATTAAATTTCTCGGTCGTGTTTAATAAAAAAACAAATTCACGACCTACCGACGTTAAGTCTTCGCTTTGGAGGTCGTCATCTCTTCTTAGAACCGATTTTCCCTTTTG
>BLSH010164692.1:796666-806959 GCA_018402905.1 Glandirana rugosa | reverse complement strand
CAGCATCTGGACTCCCCAGGAACCTACACCAGGATCCTGTTTGTGGACTTCAGCTCTGCCTTCAACACCATCCTCCCTGCTTTGCTCCAGGACAAGCTCTCCCAGCTCAATGTGCCTGACTCCACCTGCAGGTGGATCACTGACTTCCTGTCGGACCGGAGGCAGTGCGTGCGGCTGGGGAAGAATGTCTCGGACACCATCACCATCAGCACAGGAGCTCCACAGGGCTGTGTACTTTCTCCTCTGCTCTTCTCCCTGTACACTAACTGCTGCACCTCCAGCCATGAGTCCGTCAAACTGATTAAGTTTGCGGATGACACCACCCTCATCGGGCTCATCTCAGACGGTGATGAGTCGGCCTACAGGAGGGAGGTGGACCGGCTGGTGTCCTGGTGCAGTGCCAACAACCTGGAGCTCAATGTCCAGAAGACAGTGGAGATGATCGTGGACTTCAGAAAAGTCAAAGCCCCCCCTGCCCCCCCTCGCCCTGACAGACCTACCCGTCACCACTGTGGACTCCTTCCGCTTCCTCGGGACCACCATCACCCACGACCTCAAGTGGGAGCCCACCATCGGCTCCCTCATCAAGAAGGCCCAGCAGAGGATGTACTTCCTACGGCAGCTGAGAAAAGCAAAGCTGCCGGTGCAGATGATGGTGCAGTTTTACACGGCCATCATCGAATCCATCCTCCCCTCCTCCATCACTGTGTGGTACGCTGGAGCCACAGCCAGGGACAGACAGAGACTGCAGCGCATTGTGCGCTCTGCAGAAAAGGTGATCGGCTGCAGCCTTCCATCCATCCACGACCTGTACGTCTCCAGGACTCGGGGACGAGCAGGTCGGATCACAACCGACCCTTCTCACCCTGGACATGGACTATTTCAGCCACTCCCCTCAGGCAGGAGGCTACGGTCCATGCGGACCAGAACCTCCTGCCACAAAAACAGTTTCTATCCATCTGCTGTGGGACTCATGAACACTTGACGCTTTACACACTGTAATTTTTGTACTTTGCCACTTGACACTTTGACACTGTAAATTTTGCATTTGCACATGTCCCAGTCTAAATAGCCTGTACAGTTATCTTATCCAACCCTGTAAATCTTGTGATTACTTTTGTATTTATCGTGTATTTTATTTAGTATTTTTTATTTTTTTGTATTTTTTGTTATTCTTCTTTTGCGCCAAAACACCAAGACAAATTCCAAATCCGTGAACCTTGTTTACAGATCATGGCAATAAACCTTTTCTGATTCTGATTCTGCTCCTCCTACAAGTAAACTGACCACGCTAGCATGGCAGCCCTTCCATGCTAGCGTGGTCAGTTTACGCGTTTCCGTCATCCCGCTGAAGATATAGGCATGATATGCAAGAGCACAGCGTGCCTGTATCTTCAGTAGTCAAAACATAGCCACTCCCCCTCCCCCTGCCTTGATTGAGGGCACATTTGTCTTCAGGGGAAAGTGACATTATACCGCCAAGACTGATTGCATTCCATTTCCATGGAAACACAGAAGCTCTGCGGCAATGTCTTTTCCTTTTAATAACATACATTCACATGCCCACCGGCAGGACCGTGCATCACTGTGGAAGCAACTGCGATCGTGTGACCTGCACTTAAGAAGCTGAAAGGCAAAAAAAAAAAAAAAGCAAAGCACACTATCACTTTAAGCTTAATTATTCCTATTGAAAAAATATTTTATTACTAGCAAGCTTTGCAACCACCTGGCTTCTGGACTCCATCACATTCAGATCCTGCTGGATTGGACACTGTGGGTCTAGCCTGGAAGTGACCTTTTGAGTACTGCACTGGGTTCTGTGTGGGTGCTTTCTAGACATAGTTGTACTTAAAGTGGTAGTAAACCCTCATATCATTTTCAGCCAAGGAAGCTGCCATCTTGGCCTCTGTTTAATGTACAACTGCCATGATGCTGCACATGTGATCAGCTATGATACCAGCCATTGGATGGTTTAACAGTTTGGTTTAGAGTGCAACCAATGGGAGTGTTACATTTCCGGCACGTGCCGGAAATCTAACTGGTTTTTAAACTGTTAAATGGATGGGTTTACTACCGCTTTAAGTTGGCTCTAGAGCACTTTTCAGGTGCTGGCCTGATCTAGCATTGCCCATGCGCTTGCTCTGTCTCTGAAGAGGTTCTTAGTGAGTAGCCCAGTTGTGCTGATCACTGGGAGCTCCTTCATTTGTCACTCCTGCTGCTCCTGTTGCAAAGAGCTATGTGGGATCCATTCCTGCTGCCCATCTACAATGACTTTTGGTTAC
This sequence comes from Glandirana rugosa, assembly GCA_018402905.1. NCBI lineage: Eukaryota > Metazoa > Chordata > Amphibia > Anura > Ranidae > Glandirana > Glandirana rugosa. Next base: position 804,677 of record BLSH010164692.1, on the reverse strand, counting down.
TTTCAATAATCGCTGCCCAACCCATCAGATTTTGTATCTAATTTACACGTAGCCTTAGTGGCTCCTAAGCCATTGGTCTGATTCTGAGTCACTCCTTGTCAGATGAGTCCCCCCCCAGGAGTCTCCATCTGCTCCTATTACTCTCAAGTTGCTGAGACCGTTTTTGCTATTATTGATGCAGTAGACATCACTGAAAAATATGTTAAAGTGAGAAAATAGCTATGCTGGGTGGCTAAAATAGGAAAAAAAGTGAATAGCTTCTCCATTATGCAACTGAGGAGCAAACATAGTAAAGGTGGCAACGCAATAGCAAGAGGATCAGCTGCTACTGCATTGCCACAGACGGCAAATAGAAATTAAATGTCAGGATAAACCTGGAATTTAGCATATTATACAGCTTGAATATTCAGAGCATTGGGTAATAGGTAATTTTATAAGTGTTTTTCTTTAATATTACATTGTTTCTTTGAGTTTATTGACACTTTAACAAAATTTATTGAGACCCCTTTCACACTGGGGCGTTTTTCAGGCACTGTAGCTCTAAAAATAGTGCCTGTAAAGCGCCTGAAAACTGCCTCCCCTGCAGCCCCAGTGTGAAAGCCTGAGTGCTTTCACACTGGGGCGGTGCGCTTGCGGGAAAAAAAGTCCTGCAAGCAGCATCTTTGGGGCGGTGTGGAAGCGGTGTATACACTGCTCCTAAACTGCCCCTGCCATTGGAATGAATGGCCAACGCTTCCGAAGCGCTGCAACACGGCCGCTTTTACCCCCTTATGGGGAATTAAAAACCCCCGTTAGCAGCGGCAAAGCGCCGCTTTTTATATACGTAAAAAAAATAACTACCATTACTTTTATTTATTTATAAAACTCCTTAAGGGGACTAAGTACAGATCGCACTTGGTCCTGTTCTGATTGGTGGCCCCACCTACTTTAAAGCCAAAATTATGGGCATTTCGGTTGGAGGAGGTACAGCCAACATAGATCCCTCGCGCCCTATAAGCTGAGTGATCTGTCACTATTGTGAACAAACATTCAGTGCTAATATAGAAGAAAACTAAAATCCTTAATTTTCAGCAGCGCAAAACAACCTTAAATATGCCTATAAATGTGTGTACAATAGCTTTAAATCGTGAAACATGATTTATATAAATGTAAGCATACTGTAAACCTATTAAAACATAATAATAATAACATTCAAAATCAGTGTATAACTGAAACACATACTAAAATCTCTCAGACTGTGAGAGTTGAATAGTGTTGACATCAATTGCTGTGCACTGGTCATACATTGATCTTAGACACATTAAGTGGGAGCTTAATGGATTGGGCTCCTATTTTTGTTTTAGTATTGATTTTAGTATGTGTTTCAATTATACACTGATTTTGAATGTTATTATTATTATGTTTTAATATGTTTACAGTATGCTTACTTTTATATAAATCATGTTTCACGATTTAAAGCTATTGTACATACATTTATAGGCATATTTAAGTGTAGAAGTACGGCTCTGATAGTTAGCTCTGGAGGGTTAGCGCAGATGCATGCAGGAAACATAGTGCACTTTTTCCCTTCGAGTGCATAGCCCGGTTTTTACTATAGTTCACCTAAAGAGGGAGTAATAACACAATATTTTACCGACACATAGAGCAAGCTGGGTGACAACTGCGCCATCTAGTGGTTTTATGGAGCCGTTACTTAACACAAGTCGTCGTGTCGTATGGCCAGCCCTTGTGACCAAGTTGGAAGTGACGAAACGCGTCAGAGTGTGGCCATACGACGATTCAGGCTGGGCGGACTGATGCCGGTGGAGGCGCTGGGACGAACGGAGGTTTGCGAGCAGCGTTAGGACATGGGTAACAGACCGCTCAACACACACACTTGCTTGTCTTTTATTTTATACATGTAAGCGCAACTTGATTGGATTAAAAGTTTGGTTTTAAAAAAATAATACACTGAGAGGCTTCCTTGCTTGTTTCCTTGTTTGAGTTACTGATCCTGAAGGGGACTTGGAAGTGGCAGTTGACCTCACAGGAAAAGCGGATGTTTGCTGATCTCACATGAATATTGGGTGTGTATTGATTTATATACATTTGGTGAGCCTCAGTGTGTGTATGTCCAGCACGTGGTGACATTGGTGGAGGAAGTTATGGTCCTGCATGTGATATCCATCTGCAATTTTATATGGTTAATAATTCACCCATTGGACTATTTTTTGATTATCTTTTGAGCACCTGCACTTTTATCCAATATTGGACTTTGGACTATGTATTGTGAATTGCAGCGAGACTGCACCATTTATATATGCACCTTACTTTAACAGGCTGTTTTGTGCTGCTGAAAATTAGGGATATTAGTTCTCTTTTATATTTGTATTATTTTGAAAGCAGCAGCACGGGTTATATATCACCTGATTGTTTATATATCACTTGATTATTTACTGTGGAAGGGTTACATTATAGCGTGGTGACACTAAGTGGATTTTATTTATTTAAACATTCAGTGCTATTTGTTCATTGATAATAGCTTTGACTTTGTGTAAAGTATCTGCCCTGTGAGTGTACAAGCAGCTGCAGATACTTTACACAGAGTCGCAACCGGGATTGATCTTTTGCTATTATGAATGAACAAGCAGCACTGATTGTTCATTCATACAGTGACAGATCTTTGAGCTGCGGCTCTCTCTGTGTATGCATGCTTGTACACATCCACAGCCCAAATGATGAATCACAGAACTCTGTAGCTCTGCCTGGGCTTTCTCTATTTATGAATGAGAAATCGATGATATCGGGCCAGCGCTGTGGATAACACAGCCTGACATAGCTGATCACTCATTCATAAAACTGAAACCTCACCCAGCACTGCAGCACTGTGTCATTCATTGGCCTGGTTGTGGATGTGTACAGCCGCTGATAGACACACAGTGCTGCTGGTTGTGTGATCTATTTTTGTGAATGGCAGGCTGGTCTCTGGAGCGAGCCCTACTGCTAGAGCTGCCAGTCACAACTCTATCTTCTTCCTAGCAGTGATGTTGGACGGGGTGGGGGTTATATAGAAAGAGACCGATTTGAACGGCAGCTAAAAGAAAAAAAAAAAAAAAAAGTAGGGCGGGAGTCCAACTATCCTGATAAGACGTCATATGATGTCCTCCCAGGATTGCGTCTCGCACGTGCCTCACCGGTCGCTCTCCAGCGCAATCTATCTCCCGATGTGTCTACCGGACATGGCCGATAACAGATCACTGTACTGGCCTGCTGCTGATAAATGAAATCGCTGTAGACAATCACAGCAGATTACATGGCAATTGTATGCAATGAATGGCTTTGATTCATGCCATTTATGTGTACTATTGTAATTTTATTTATTTATTTTAGGTACTTGTATAGCGCCGTCAATTTACGCAGCGCTTTACATATACATTGTACATTCACATCAGTCCCTACCCTCAAGGAGCTTACAATCTAAGGTCCCTAACTCACATGCATACATACACATACTAGGGGCAATTTTAGACAGGTTCTAATCAACCTACCAGCATGTCTTTGGAGTGTGAGCTCTTTGACTGGTCACAGTGATCACATGGTACAGACAGGGCCAATCACAGCTGATTGTAATCATAAACGCTGAATGAATCGTTTTCATTCAGAAAAACATGGTTGCTTGAACTATAAAATACACAGTTATAGCAATCATAGTGTAATGCAAAAAAATAAAATAATCATGATCCCCTCCCCAGAGTAGTAGTGTTACTGTGGTCACTGTACGTAAATAGAAAAAGAAAAGAAAAGAATGTGCTAAAGAAAAAAAAATATATAAAACAAAAAAAATATTAAAACCTATATATTTTTTTAAATTTCTTTTTATTTTCCAAAAAATTGTGACAAAAAATGACAACTTCAGAATACACACCATGCCTCTTACTAAATACCTTGGACTGTCTACTTTCAAAAAAGCGGTAATTTGGGTGATATTTGTACTGTCCTGACATTTTTGGGCCTCAAGAAATGAGATAGGCCATCAGTACATCAGGATTGATTGATTTTCAGATATATACCATAGTTTTTGGACTCTATAACTTTCCTACAGACTAAAAATTATGCTCTGATTTGGGTTACCTTCACCCAAGAAATTTAACTGTATATATTTTGACCTAAATTTATGAAGAAAGATTATTTTTTTGCAAAATGTTATAACAGAAACTAAGAAATACTTGTTTTTTTTTTTTTTCTTGAAATTTGCGGTCTTTTTTCATTTATCAAAAAATTAAAAACCCAGTAAATGACCCCGAAAGAAAAGCTCTATTTTTGTGAAAAAATGATAAGTTTCATATGGGTACAGGCCTGCATGACCGCGCAATTGTCATTCAAAGTGTGACAGCGCTGAAAGCTGAAAATTGACCTAGACAGGAAGGGGTTAAAAGTGTCTGGTATTGAAGCGGTTAATGATGGATCCTATTTAAACGTTTAAAATCAGTTTTTCTACTATATATTTGCATTTATTGTTTTTATAAATGAACATTTTATATGCAGAGGATTCCCAGAGAACTATGCATTAGCTAAAGACACAGCACACACCAGTGGCTGCCTGCCTTGTACTTTCTGTTCGTTTGGTCAAATCTTTTATTTGATATAAAATAAATGAATCACTGCTGATGAGTACTCTTGTGTACACTCTGCCTGTAAGCTTTGGAGCTTGTAAAAAAAATTAAAAAAAATAAAAACTCTTTCCAAGTGGCTGTAAATAGAAAAATATGTGGAAGGGAGCCTAAAGCTCCACCTTCTGGTCCCAAAATAGAATGTAAAATCTATATGCAACAAACAAGTATTCCCAGGAATGTTTTCCCTCCTGCCCACCTCTGAGCACCGTCCCCTGATTCTACCACCTACCCACTTTCCAGTACCGTCCCTTTTAGAGAATACAGACCCAAGTATCATTTTGTACTGCTAAGTAATTTGTGTGGAATTTGTTAGTGATAACAAGAAAAGCAGTAACATAGATCCCTTGCAGTCATCAACAATAGACCCCCAGCAACTATAAATTCACCCCAACAACAATAAATCTCACAGTAGCCAGAATCATACGCCCTCTAGCAGCCAGGAACAATAGACCCTTCCCTCAACAGTAGATCCTTCTCAGTAACAATAACCCTGAGCAACATAAGATCCTTCACCAGTAACAATAGACCTTCCCCGAATGGGTGCCCCTTCGTCCTTATGCCCACAACAATGTTTATTAGGCCTCCTCCCCATTTCTGAGGAGGATAAATACCTGAACACCTTTTTGCAGAAATCACTCTTTACGGCTAGAATGCAAGTTGCTAAAACTTGGATTAGGGTGCTGCCCCCAACCCTTCAACAATGGATTGAGGCTGTTAACAACACTCTTCCCTACAAAAAGGTGCTGTATATACATAGGGGATGTCCCAACAAATACCACAAAATCTGGGACCGATGGTTGGAAGAGGCCTGTTCCAATGCAGAATAGCTCTCTGTGACATGTTTTGATATCCTAGTATAGATATACATTGCTCTCCCTACAGGCTTTCTAGCTCAGGCTCTTACGTTCATGCATATGGATTTTGTCCTATATATCGACCTGCAAATGGTGGTGTAATCCTCCTTTCAGATTGCTCTTTGTATGTGATGTACCTTATTATTTAATTTTTTTTTTTTTATTATGTTCAACCTACCTTTAAAACATTTCAGATGTTCATTTCTGTATGACCTTGTCAATGTAGTTGTTCTTTTCGTTTGTAGTGCATGTTGCACTAACTTATCCTTTTTATATATGAATAAAACTTGGCTTTTTTGACTAACAATAGGACTAACAATAGACCTCCCTAGCAACAACAGACCCTGCCTCAGCATCAGATTCCCCAGCTACAATAGATGCCCCAGCAGCCATCATCAATAGACCTGCCAGCATAGCTTGCCATTATATACATTCAGTGTGTCGTCTCCCCCACACACACACACACACACACACCCCTAAGTGATCAGTAGACCCTTTCTATATTAGGCGCCATTCACACCTGAGCATTTTGTAGCTTGAATATGCTTGAAGCCTGAAGCTACAAAACGCTGGAGGAGAAAAAAAAATCAATGATCCTCTATGGAGATGGTTCACATCTCCACTCAAAAACGGCTGAAACCAAACACCTGAAACTCAAACAAGTGCCGGAGGTATTTTTGTCGTGGGAATCGGGGATATTTGGGCGTTTCTGGAACATTTGTATTGCCATAGATATTAATGGAAAAGCGTAATTCGCGCGTATTAGCGTGACTTGCGCTTCTTTGGGCGTTTGCAAACGTGCAAAGACGCGCGACTACAAGCTTGAAAAACACTACGCTCAGGTGTGAATGCAGCCTAAGGTTGTGGAGGGTACTGCACAGTTATTTGCAGTACCCTTTAAGACTGGCTTCTGGGATTTGCTCATACTTACACTTTTGTCCCTCTATTGTATGGCCTTATTAATAATTTCTTCTAAGCAATTACTCAATATTATCATTTAAATGTGTTTAGTTTTGATACCAAGTGAAACATGAAAGTTATTCTACATGTACTTGGTGCCTTTTGGCCTTTCTATCTGATCTAGACCTTGTTACTTGAGTTTTGGGCCTTCGAGACGCTCCCACTGGATGTTTGCAGCATTAATGAAAAATGAAAACCGACGGAATAATCCTCAAACTTGTCTGTTTACTAAAACAAGTCTTTGAAAGGCTTCTCGCTAGAGACACGCTAACCCTCTGTTGCCTTGACCCTCATTAGCTGTGTGTGCCCATTAGTCGTGACCTTCCAGCGCCTTGTAAAACTCACTGGTGGCTTGTAACCTCATATACAGAATTTGTTTGGATGACTGTGCTCAATACAGATGGAACAACATATTTCAATAGTCTTGTTCTGCAGCTTACTGTGCAATGTGGGTGCCCTCATCATGCTTTAATGATGGTGAGATCCACCCTGTGATCTCTTCACTGCAGTATGCTCAGATCCTTCCCTTCCACCCATAGCTTTAAACCTGTTAGATTGACAGAGATGTGCTTCTAGAAAAATCAGTACAGAAATAGATTGCTCAGTGAATATATTAACTGTATGTACGGGAGTTTGGACCCTAATTGAAACCTAAAGAATGCATATAGAAATGTGTTTTCACCTGGTCAGTCATTTTCAGGTGATATGGATAGATAGCTTGTAATAGAAGATGACAAAGCCAGTTTCTATGCAGCAGCAAACATCCAGTAGATGCCTTTATAGAGGCACCTGCTGCATCTTATGTACAGACCTCTGTGTTTCTGAATAGTCTCTAAAGAAATGGCATAATTGAGATGTCAAACCAGAGGTCCTGACAGCTAACTGGTCTTTTCATTGGGTTGGCTTTATAGACTGAAACGAAAAAGTCTAAAACAATCATAATTATGAACCCAATAATAATTTGTTCTATAAAGGGAGTATTTACATTCTTCAAGCATATAAACATAGTTCACTCATAATGTGTTACACTAGTGGTTTCAACCCTCCTCCTTCCAGAAACCACAGAGCCCGAAAAGACTAATCAGGGCTGGTATTAATGCCTCAATCGCTGCTTTTGTCAATTCAGGAGTTAAACTCTTGTCTCTGTTTCTAACCAGTCCCTGTGCATTTTTTTTTGTAAATCTTTATTTTGTGCAAGGATCACAATGCAAAGATAAAAAAAGAACACTGTTTAAATAACATGAATGGCGCAAAGCACGGAACAGAGAATAGGTGATACATTAGTATGTTATAGGTAACATTGGCAGGTAAATAGGTGCCACAGCTACAGAGAGCTGGTTTAAGTGGTGATCTAAGCAGTCATTATTGCAACCGTAAATGTAAAACTGAACATTAAAGTATCACAGAGCAAGGTAAATGCCAAAATCACTTAGTTGAAAAGAGAAGGCATTGCACAGCATGGTTGACATGTTAAACCAGCAGACTGATAAGGCAGCAGGCTGGCCGATCAAAGAAGAACAATTTTGGGGGACCAATCTTTGTCTC
>BLSH010164692.1:770574-782832 GCA_018402905.1 Glandirana rugosa | reverse complement strand
TTTTTTTTTTTTTTTTTTTTTTTTATATAATTCCTCTTTTTCTTGGATCAGTCAAGTAAGCAAACTTAAACATCAAGAGTAAATGAATACAGTTAAGTACACCATCAGTGTAACCTTCAAGCAATAGTCAGTAGGTAGATAACAATCAAATAATGCACCCGGCAAATATAAACATTATATTGATCCTGCACTCTAAGAACAACCAGGGAATGTTCACTCGTCACATGGACTGGCGATTTCCCACCGGGACCCCGGTAATGGATCAAAAGGGGCACATACAGCAAAGCCATACTTGCCATCAAATGAGAGGTAGAAATTGAAGTAGAAATTTGTTTCCACTAACATATAGAACAGATTAAAAGAGAGGGAGAGACAACCACAAGGAGGGTGGGGTGGGGGGAGGGTGGAGAAAAAAAGAGGGAGGGGGAAAGGAAGGGGGTGGGGGGGAGGGGTAGCCAGTCATCCCACTCCCTGGGGAGAGTGGGAGAGGTGCATACTTGCTGAATGCAGGCAGCGTTCATTCCCTAGCCAGAGGGAATCTCAGAGAGGTAGGCATCCATGAACATAAAGTGATTCCATGGTCTCCAGGTTTCCGTATAAACCTCTTCCTTGTTATGCAATGTGGCGGTTAGTTCCTCCATGTCCTGGAGAGCATTGACCTTGGCAAACCACAGTGCCTTCGTAGGGGGGTCAGCATCCTTCCAGCGAAGCGGAATGCAGGCCTTTGCGTCATTTAGAAGTTGCATTATGAGTGAGGATTTGTATTTTTTAATTGGCCTGTCAGTCAAATGTAGCAAGCATGCCGCGGGGTTGGCATGTAGATTAACAGCTGTGAGATGTTTGATGGTAGCAGTTACATCATGCCAAAACTTTTGGATTTTGGAATATTCCCAAAAGATGTGGCCCATAGTCCCCTCCCCCCCCGGACCACATCACCAACAAGAATCTGGCACCTGGGGAAAAAGGCACCCTATACCAGCGGGTGAGGATCTTAAAGCTGGTCTCCTGTATTGTCGTAGCCAACGATGATTTCTGGGCAAAGTAAAGGATTTTGTGTCTTTGGGCTGGTGTGAGATTGGGTGGATTAAGAATGAGTATATTAGTGACAGGGAGTGATGTATCGGTTCGCCTTTATGGCATATTGATTTGAAGCAGGTAAGGGGTTCTACACTGTGTTTCAATTAGTTCTAGCCTACTCCTATTATTTATTTTGAACAATTTCCACACATTTACTGCTTTGAATTCCTTGACATGTATTCACTAAGGAGGGGCCGAACACCCCCAGGTTTGGTTTGCACTAGAACACCGGGAAAAGGCAATACATTTGTGCGAACACGCAAATCCTATTAAAATCAATGGGACACGAACATGAAAAATCAAAAGTGCTCATTTTAAAGGCTTATATGCAGGATATTGCCATAAAAAGTGTATGGGGACCCAGGTACTGCCCTAGGGGACATGTATCAATGCAAAAAAAGTCATTTTTTCAGGAGCAGTGATTTTAATAATGCTGAAAGTGAAACAATAAAAATGACATAGTCCTTTAAATATCGTGCCTGGGGGGTCCGCTTAGTCTGCCCATAAAGTGGCGCATCTGTGCGTTTGCCTAGAACAGTGCCGGAGCAAGACAATATTTATAAAGGAAAAATGTCATTTAAAATTGCAGCAGCTGAAATGTATTGCCGGCTCCCGGCAATATCGATTAAAAATCACTGAAAAATTTGCGTGGGGGCTCCCCCCCAGTCCATGTGTCAAAATTTAAAAAGAAATTGTGTGGGGGACTCCCCCAAAATCCAAACCAGGCCCTTCGGCTCTGGTATGGATTTTAAGGGGAGGCAATCGCTAAAAATGGCGTGGGGGCCCCCCGAAATCCATACCAGACCCTTATCCGAGCATGCAACCTGGTAGATCAGGATGGGGGGGCACGAGCGAGCGCCCCCCTTCCTGAACCATACCAGGTCTCATGCCCTCAACATGGGGAGGGTGCTTTGGGGTCAATGGGGACAAGGGCCTCTTCCTGACAACCCTGGCCAGTGGTTGTTGGGGTCTGCAGGTGGGGGAGCTTATCACATTGGGGCCCCCAGATCCTGACCCCCCATGTGAATGAGTATGTACGCCTACCCATTCACCAAAAAAGGAGTGTAGTGTTACAAAAAACAGTAGGCAGCTTTTGACAAGTCCTTTATTAAAAATGCGTTGTTCTTCCTCCGCTTCTTCTTTCTTCCACCGGTCTTCCTCCATCTCCTCCTTTCCCACTTCTTCTGGTCTTCTCCTTCTTCTTTCGGTCTTCCTCCGCTTCTTCCTTACACTAGTCGTCGTCTTCTTCTTCCGGCTCCGCTCCCACTGCCCACCAGAGGCGACTGCCAGAATGGGCGGTCTTCAGTTTGACAGTTATTTTATAGGTAAGGGCGAGGCCACCCGGTGACGTAAACGGGTGACCCCGCCCCCTCTGGCAGCACATGGCGTCGGTTACATCACCGAGTGGCCCTGCCCTTGCCTATAAAATAACTCAAACTGAAGACAGCCCATTCTGAGAGCCATCTCTGGTCTGCAGTGGGAGCGGCGTTGAAGGAGGAAGAAGAAGATGACGAGAGGGAGGAAGAAGCGGAGAAAGACCGAAAGAAGGAGAAGACCAAAAGGAGAAGATGAAGGAAGACCGGAGGAAGAAAGAAGAAGCGAGGGAAGAAGACATTTTTATGAAAGGACTTGTCAAAAACTGCCTACTGTTTTTTGTAACACTACATGCCTTTTTTTTGTGAATGGGTAGGGGTACAATGTACCCCATACTCATTCACATGGGGGGCGGGATCTGTGGGCCCTCTTGTTAAAGGGGGCTTCCATATTCTGAAGCTCCCCGCCCGCAGACCCTGACAACCACTGGCCAGGGTTGTCGGGAAGAGGCCCTTGTCCCCATCAACATGGGGACAAGGTGCTTTGGGGGGGACTCCAAAGCACCCTCCCCATGTTGAGGGCATGTGGCCTGGTATTGTTCAGAAGGGTGAGGTGCTTGCTTGCCCCCCCCCCCCCCCATCCTGATCTGCCAGGTATATAAATACACACTACACTACACGGACTGCACCATATAGTCTTAACTGTATTATATTTACTACAGGGACTGCACTCTATAATATTGTAATGACATGCCCCTGCTAAACAGGTGCAGAAAAATTGGGCCTTGGGTGTTGGTGATGGCAGAGCACTGTAACCCTTGTGACAAACAGCCCATATCAGTTGTGGATGGAGTATAAGAACCCTGAGATTCTTAAGGTAAATGGGTGGCAGGGAGAGGTCTGTAGGCAGCAAGGGGTTAAGTATTGGTCACACCTTGCTCCCCAGCTGGGGTATAATTTTGCCTGACCTGGGTGTAATCAGTGTGGTGCTGACAGAGAAGGAGCAGGCTGTGAATGAACATGCCTGCAGGTCTGAAGCAAACCCGGTGAGGTCTGTCCATTAGCCAGGAGGCTTATTTACAGTTAATGGACGTTTTGGTGGTGGGACTGTTTTTCTACCCCTGCTGCGATGGAGACCTTTCTGTTTATCCTTATTTTATGAGTGAATAAACATGGGCAGGAAGCCCTTAACCTGACATACGGCTGGATTGCTTGCTTGGGGAATCCCTCCACTTGAAGTTTATCACCCACACCCCTCATAGTTACTCTTGTTGGGTGTAGGAACAGGCCCTGCTGTTGAAAATTTTATTTTAAAAATTGTAATGACATGCCCCTGTTAAACAGGTGCAGAAAAAATGGGCCTTGGGTGTCAGTGAGTTGCAGAACACTGTAACCCCTCACAGTTAATCTTGTTGGGCTCAGGAATGGGCCTGGCTGTTAAAAATGATTTCAAAAATTGTAATGACATGCCCCTGTTAAACAGGTGCAGAAAATTTGGGCCTTGGATGTTGGTGGTGCCCTAAACCCAAAATATTGTTGGAAGCTAGCATCATCAGGATTCAGGGGGAATGTGATAGGCAGCATAGGCAGTCTTCATGGGATCCCAGATCCCTAGCAAATTCAATCAGTTACATCAGCATCAGGGGCTTGATAGTTGCTGATCCAGGACTGATTTGTTTTATAAATGTGAGCCTATCAACGTAGTCTGTGAACAGGCGCACTCTTTGATCCATTACGAACCTTCCAGCAGCACTGAATGTCCGTTCAGAAAGCACGCTGGATACAGGACAGGCCAGTAGCTCGATCGCATATTGAGCAAGTTCCGGCCAGTGGTCCATCCTCCAGACCCAGTAACTCAGTGGATGCTCAGTTGGAAAGGTCTCCAAGTCTGCTCTTACCCCTAGATATTCCTGCACCATATAATGCAGACACTGCTGATGGTTACTTAAACCTATCAGGCCTGGGCACTGAAGAATTATTTAAAGGCATCGTCAGCTGGCCACCTTCTCCACCGCTCTTCCCCTAACCGAACGAAGCCTCAGAAACACGTTGTCCTGCACCAGGAAATGGTAACCACCCAGGGTCTGGAAAGGCGTTGCACAAATTTTTCTTCTAGGTATCTTGAAGATGTTTCATCCTCTGCTCCCTCTGTGGAGGCAGGGTGAGCTTTGCAATTTTACCCTTGTGACGTGGATCAAGAAAGGTAGCCAACCAGTAATGATCCCTCTCCTTGATACCACGAACCCTTGGGTCTTTTCGCAAGCTTTGCAGAATCAGGGAGGCCATGCAGCATAAGTTTGAGGAAGCATGACAGTTCTCTGGGTCACTGAGGATGACATTGTCAGGAACTACCTCCTCCCAGCCACGTACAACTCCTTGGGTTTCTGGGGACTGGAAACCTTCCCTTAAAGACTGCTGCGTGTTATCCTCAACATCCATGCTGACGCAATCCTCCTCCTCCTCTTCTTGCTGTGTGTTTGGCGCCCCTGCAGGTATGCTATCTGCATAAAGGGGGCCTTGAGAGGAAAGGAAGTCGTCCTCTTCCTCCCGCTGTTCTGCCTCAAGTGCCCTGTCCATGATTCCATGAAGCGTGTGCTCCAGCAGGAAGACTAGATGAACAGTGTCACTGCTCACCATCCTTGTGGCCTCCTCAGATGATGACAGGACAGTGCATGCATCCTGTATCAGTACCACTGGCATAGCGAAAAGAAGCCAAGCTCCCCTGAGCCTGTCCTGGTGCTATACTCAGACAGGTACTCATCGATGGGCCTCTGCTGTGCGTGCAGCTGCTGCAGCATTGGTATTGTTGAGTTCCACCTGGTGGGCATGTCGCAAATGAGGCAGTTGGTGGGCAGGTTGAATTCCCGTTGAATGTCAGCCAGCTGAGCACTGGCATTGTATGACTGCTGGAAATTACCACAGACTTTTCTGGCCTGCTTCAGAATATCTGGTAAGCCTGGGTACCTGGTCAAGAAACGCTGCACCACCAAATTCAGGATGTGTGCCAAGCATGGAACATGTCAAGTGTCCCTGTCGGAGGGAAGGGATCCAGAGAGAAGGTTGGTGCCATTGTCGCATACAACCATTCCTGGCTCAAACTGCCGTGGCGTCAACCGCCTCCGAGCCTGCCCCCACAGAGCAGACAGAATCTCTGCCCCTGTGTAGCTCCTGTCCTCTAGACAGACCAACTGAAGCACCATCTTTTAGCCTGACTGCTTGTGTAGCCCCTTGAACACTTAGGGAGCACTGTTGGTTCAGAGGACACTTCTGCAGAAGAGGCCACAGATGAAGAAGAGGAGGAAGCAGATGTGGCAGAATCACCACCATTTTTTTGGAGACGTTACCCAGTGTGCAGTGAAGGAAAGGTAACATCCCTGACCGTGCCTGCTGGACCATGAGTCAGCGGTAATATGAACCTTGTTGCTGACCGCCCTGTCCAAGGAGGCCAAAACATTGCCTTCCACATGATGGCAGAGAGTTGGAATGGCCTTACGTGAAAAGAAATTTATATGTGTGTGTATATATATATATATATATATATATATATATATATATATATATATATAATATATACACACACACACTTGTACTCATAAGTTTACATACCCTGGTAGAATTTGATTTCTTGGCCATTTTTCAGAGTATATGAATAACACAAAAACATTTCTTTTACTCATGGTTCCTGTTTGGCTGAAGCCATTTATTATCAATCAACTGTGTTTACTCTTTTTAAATCATAATGACAACAGAAACTACCCAAATGACCCTGATACATACCCAGGTAATTTTGGCCTGATAACATGCACACAAGTTGACACAAAGGGGTTTGAATGGCTATTAAAAGTAACCATCCTCACCTGTGATCTGTTTGCTTGCAATTAGTGTGTGTGTGTATAAAAGGTCATTGAGTTTCTGGACTCCTGACATAACCTTGCATCTTTCATCCAGTGTTGCACTGATGTTTCTGGATTTTGAGTCATGGGGAAAGCAAAAGAGTTGTCAAAGGACTGCAGGGAAAAGGAGTTGAACTGTATAAAACAAGAAAGGGATATAAAAATGTATCCAAGGAATTGAGAATGCCTATCAGCAGTGCTCAAACTCTAATCAAGAAGTGGAAAATGAGGGGTTCTGTTGAAACCAAACCATGGTACGGTAGACCAACTAAGATTTCAGCCAAAACTGCCAGGAAAAGAGTTTGGGATGTAAAGCATAACCCACAAATAACTTCAGGTCAAATACAGGACTCTCTGAAAACATTTGATGTGGCTTTTTCAAGATGCACAATAAGGAGGCACATGAAGAAAGATGGGCTGCATGGTCGAGTCACCAGAAGAAAGACATTACTACACAAATGAATACACAAAGTATCCCACTTACAATATGCCAAATGGCACAGAGACCAGCCTCAAACCTTCTGGCACAAAGTAATTTGGAGTGATGAGACCAAAATGTAACTTAATACTGTGTATTGCCCCCTTTAGCATCGATGACAGCTTGAAGTCTTTTGTGGTAGTTGTGGATGAGGCTCTTTATCTTCTCAGATGGTAAAGCTGCCCATTCCTCTTGGAAAAAAGGCCAGTTGTGGCTGAAATCTTAGTTGGTCTACCTGACCGTGGTTTAGTTTCAACAGAACCCTTCATTTTCCACTTCTTGATTGGAGTATGAACACTGCTGTTTGGCATTCTCAATTCCTTGGATATCTTTTTAGATCCCTTTCCTGTTTTATACAGTTCATCCACCTTTTCCCGCAGATCCTTTAACAATTCTTTTGCTTTCTCCATGACTCAGAAACCAGAAACGTCAGTGCAGCACTGGATGAAACATGCAAAGGTCTGTCAGGAATCCAGAAACTCCTTGACCTTTTATACACACACACTAATTACAAGCAAACCGATCACAGGTGAAGATGGTTACCTTTAATAGCCATTCAAATCTCTTTGTGTTAACTTGTGTGCATGTTATCAGGCCAAATCACCAGGGTATGTAAACTTTTGATCAGGGACATTTGGATAGTTTCTGCTGTCATTATGATTTAAAAAGAGTAAACACAGTTGATTGTTAATAAATGGCTTCAGCCAAACACTAACCATGAGTGAAAGAAATGTTTTGTGTTCTCATTCATATTCTCTGAAAAATGGCCAAGAAATCATAAATTCTCCCAGGGTATGTAAACTTATGAGCACAAATGTATATACACTATACTGTGTGTGTATGATATATAAATATAAAATATATTACACTGCCTGCACTGAGTGTATATAGGCTACACTGTATTTGTGTACTACACTGCCTACATGCCACTAACTAACATAACTAAACTAGCTCAATTCTCCAGTCTCCACTTTCACACACTACATACGTCCGCTGTTCAAGCGTCCTTATATAGTGTGGGGCACTGACTGAGCCCCCTGGGAGCCATGATTGCCCAAAGGCACCCTGCCTTTGGCCAATCACAGCTCTCACAGCAGAGCACGCTGTGATTGGCCAAAGCATGTAGGTCATGTGCATGCTTTGGCCAATCAGCGGGTGTCATTCCCCGCGGTCTCACTGCATTATGGGGTGCTCAAATTTGACGCGAATGCCCCACAATGTTCTAAATGTTGCAAACGGGCGAACGCCTGATGTTCGAGTCAAACTTGTGTTCGACTCGAACATTGGGCCCATTCCTAGTATTCATTATGCCCTGTGAGTAGGCACTGCTATGTCATACATTTCACAGAGCCTGCCTTCTGATTTACTGAGGTGCTGAGAGGTGGAGTCAATACAGGAATCATTGCTTGCAGGCAGCAAGGTACCATGGGATATGTAGTTCTTAGAAATTTAAATTAAACATCACAGTAGATGCAGCAAAGTATACAAGGAACACAGGATAGAATGTAATGTGTTCCCCGCAAATGGATTGTATTTGTAATTAAAGAGCTGCTGCCTCCACCTCAAACTTCACTTCAATGTAGTCTGTAGCACAATATTCTACAATTATGGTGGGCATGGCGCTGCTCTGGGGTATAATTAGTATCCAGTAATGCATCTAACCACTACCGACTTATGTTGACATGAAAAAATTAATAACTTAAATTTTCCAGAGTGCTGGTTCTCAATTTTTAAAAGGGGTTGGTGTAAATCTTAAACTTTAAGATATTATGCATTTTATCGAACTGAAGTGTATAAAGACAAATAAATATCCTATATAATATAAATTTTCCAGAATGCTGGTTTGGTAAATGCTTGAAGTAGGAGGTCTCTGCCTTTAAATTATTAAACGGGCGAATCCAAAGAATTTAGGTATAAATGTGTGAAAAATTCAAAGTCAAATAAGTGAATAATCTTCAAATAGACATCCAACAATGTGTACGTTTGCTAATTCTTGCTCTTATTAATCCCCTTATTGTGTGATATTAACCTGTGTACATACACAACCACTGGTGACAAAATCTCTTAAGTGATTAAATTATATAAAATATGCTGAATAGTCCCGTGAGCACTTATGACAAAAACCAAAATGAGAATATTTATAAATCAAAAGTCCATATGAGTATCAATGCGACGATGTGTGTTCTTAATTCACTTGTTAACAATTCCACTCCAAGCAAAATATGTGTTGGTGTTCCACTCTGTGCTCCCTCAATGCCTGGGCACTAGCCAGAAAGTACTCGCACAAATGTTATATCAGCCTTGTAGTCTCCGTGTTTCCTGCTCCTCACATACAGTCCTCTTCCCCAGCAGGCAGGATATGAAAAAGAAAGGCAATCCTTTGTGCAATATTGTTTAACTAATTTATTAGTTAAATAACACGCTGCTATGCACTTACATTTGCACAGAGACAAACGAGCGTTTGGTATATGAAAACAACCAGGATGTCTGCTGTGTCTCCTGCATTCCACGGACCTTAACCAGAAGGGACGTATGTCGTTGGGACCAGCCGTACGCGTTTTGTCATTGGACAGCTACTGGAGCCGTGCCATATTGGTACACTCCCTGGTTTATATAGTGTGCTATTTCCTGGTAACCCATTTATGTGTGGTGGCCATTTTGTTGTGGATCTCATAAAGATAAGCCGTGACCATATTAGTGTAGTTACTGGGCTTAGGATATTATATTATCGACACTGCCCCGCAGTGGAAATAGCTACTATTGTGATGTTGGAATACTTTCGTCTCCCAAAAGGTGACACTATTAATATACTATGTTGAGGGATCGCAGAGGACACACCGTCCTTGAACATCATAAATACAACATAACCAAATCTTGCATTATTATTCGAAAAATTAATCCTGTTGCTTACATATTCATAGTAATTAAAATAAATAAATTCAAAATTATAGATATATTTATTATTTAATAGTTAAAACCAAAGCATATACGGGGAATCTAAAATTATTTTAAACTATTTAACAATTAAAAAATATTTTAAAAACAAATTTAAAACGGGGTTACTAAAAACTCTGAGGAATTAATAAAGGATGGTTATAAAAAATACTGGTTGCCCCCTAGTGGAGGCTCTATGTACTTGAAATATGTGCTGGATTGGAATGTATAAGGAGAATATCGTATAAAGGATAATTGATATTGAGAAGGGAGTAAGTATATTCAGATATAAAAATGAATCAATAATATTTGGAAGGGAGTATGTATATTCAAAATTAAAGTAAACCAGTAATTATTATGTAGACAAATTATGTCAAGGCAAGGTGGAATTCATTACGTGTGAACAAATATTTATTTTATGAGATGTGGACAGATTATTATACAAGTATATCAAGGTTGAACCCTTTGTGTGTATGGAATCAAAACAGATATTTATTATGTAAAAATGGACACATTATTATATAAATATGTCAAGGTAAAGGTGAAACTCATTGGGTGTATACCGAATGTAAACAAGTTTGTGTGCATATCAAAATCATTTAGTGGAAAGGTCTGCATATTGAAGGACTACTACACGCATGGTACTGGATTATGCCTTGATGATATAACAATGTCTCTGTATCAAGGATATTAGGATCTGAAATGGTTCCTAAAAAGATTTCTAAAAATCCGTAATAAAGCAGTTGAGATCAATCTCTATATTCATTCCTTCCGGTTGAAGTGTATTCAATGGATAGATCCACTTCGTCTCATTTTGGGAAGTTTTCTTTGTCTTATCGTCCCCTTTTCCAATGTCCCGTAATTTTATCTATCGCATAGAATGTCATTGTTAAAGGTTCCTTCAGGTGGTATTCTTTAAACTGTCGGAACACACTGTGTTTCATGAAACCCTTTTTTTTTTAATCGTAAAAAACGTCAGGTACAATCACAGTTGAACATAACTGTTGGTATACAAATAATCATACAGAGAAATCTGTTACACAATTAACGCGTTTCATTTATGCTAGGTGATTATAGCTTGGGCACATTTGGCTTCTCCATAGGGGCCTAATATTATCACCGATAGAAGGTTCCTGGTAGTGACTCAGCTAGGTGCACGTTTCCCCATCTGTCAACCACCTGTCCCAGATTTTAGAGTACTTTAGTGGGCATCCTCTGTGGCTATATATTAGTTTTTTATATGGGAGAGTCCCGTTCGCTTCTCTTTACAGTCTAGTATTGTGGGTGGAACTGGCCTCATCCAGTTTTTTGCTATCACTTTCCTTGCGGCAAATAGGGTTTCAGCTATGAAGATAGTTAAATATTTGTCTAATTCCACTTCTGCATTTAGCCCGAGCAGGCATAGTTTAGGGTCTAGTCCCACTGGGGAACCCATGGTGTCATGCAGGAACTGAATCACTTGTTTCCAGTAATTTTGGATCTGCGGACATGCCCATATTAAGTGATAAGTCTCCGGGTGCCCCCCTGCACAGTTGGCAGTGTGGGCTGTTTGTTGGTTGGAATTTTGCCAATTTCTCAGGAGTAAGGTAAGCTTGGTGGATACTGTTTTCACGTTAACCAGGGCTTCTTCCCATTCGTCATCGTTCATGTTCCCAACCTGTTCCTGCCATTTAGGTTTGATATTATATGCTAGAGTAGTGTGTTGGGGGAGGCGTATTGTGGCGTATAGTGATATTAGTTTGGAGGGTTCTGAGCCTGTAATTATATGTAGGATGGGTGGTGGATCTAGACATGGGGGTTTAGGTTGAATTGGGTGGTTAACGCGTGTCTTAGCTGGAAGTAACGGAATAGAAAGTAATTAGGAAGAAGGAATTCCTCCTTCAGTGTTTGGAATGGTTTGGGGCCACTTTCGTTCATTACCTGGTATAAATACAGTATACCTCGTGAAATCCAAAGACCTGGGTCTTGAACTGAGGTCATCTCTTGCAATTGGGAGTTAAACCAAAATGGGGTGTGGGAGTGTATCTGGGAACTTTGTGTTTTACGAATCGCGATATGGTAAATTTTGTGGTGATGGGCGAGCATACCCCCATTGTATGTAGGGGCGGGACGGTGTTGCTGCGTGCGTATTATTGATTGTAATGGGGTATGGGCTGGATGATCCGGTTGTCTACAGACTAATGCCTGGTATCTCTGTGTCTCTTGTTTAAGGGTGTATATGATGAAACCATTTGTTCTCTGTGTCTCTATGGTCCGTAATCAGACATCTGTTGGCCTAGTAGGTCGGGTATGGGGTAATGTTAGTTATTATGCGTGCGTCGTTGTGGCAGGGCGGGGATGTATGTTACCCCCATACGAGCGGGTAGTGGTGTTTTAAATGGTATAGCGCTAAGCATTTTGTGTTTCAAGGGTCTATGTGAGGGTGTGGGGTAAAACCAAATTGAGGGTTAACGTTCTCTACTGGAGTCAAGTTCTGGGTCCAGAAACCTAAAGTGCTCCATATGACATAAATATGGTCCATTACTTGCTTTCACCGGGGTTTGGTAAGGTTTGTGACTTCCTC
>BLSH010164692.1:746536-767052 GCA_018402905.1 Glandirana rugosa | reverse complement strand
CAGGGAACAACATGGAGTATTTGATGTGCTTCGCGCGTAGCCTTCTTTTCACCTCCTGGAATTTGGAACGGAGCCGTTGAACTTCGCCCGAGAAGTCAGGGAAGACAGCCAGGTGTGTACCTTCGTATGGGATGTTGCCTTTTTCCCTGGACAGGCGCAGAATTTTGTCCCTGTCCCGGTAGTTTAGTAGTTTGGCGATGAGTGTGCGTGGGGGTGCTCCAACTGGCGGTGGGCGACCGGGAACGCGGTGGGCCCTCTCCACGGCAAACATCACGGATAGAGCCTCTCTGCCGTAAGTAGCAATGAGTAGATTCTCCAGAAATCCTTCCGCATCTGTGCCCTCGGCCCGTTCTGGGAGACCCACAAATCGGAGGTTACACCTCCTGAGACGGTTCTCCATATCATCCTGCTTCATGGTGATCTGTTGAATTTGGCGTTGCAACTCCTCGGCGGTGTTTTGAAGGGGAAATACAATGTCCTCTGTCGCACTCACCCGGGTTTCAGTCTTTCACCCTGTCACGGAGTTTGGAGATATCTTGCCTGATGTGGGATATCTCTATTTTCATCTCGTCTATTTTGGAGGTGAGCGTGTTCTGGCACTGGGATACGGCCTCGAGGATGCGTTCTGTGTCTGCCGCCTTTGCCCGCTCTGCCTCCACAGCCTCCCCGGCGCCATCTTTGGCCTGCTCCTGGTGGCGGAATTTCGCCAGCTGACTGGCGGACTCCGAGCCCTTCTTCGTCGGGGACATGCTGCTCAGATGTCTGGAGGGCACGGGACCTGGTATGGGAGTGCTTTGCTGTCTTCTAAGCCCCAGGATTAATTGTTCAGGAGATCGGGTGTGCGGAGCTCAGTCCATGTGCGGCTTACTCCATCGCGCTGCAGGCCACGCCCCTCATGAAACCCTTTTTAATGCTTTTACTAGGGTTCCGAACTCTCACAAACAGTGGTCTAGTTGTCCTCCCTATATATTGCATTTGGCATGGGCACTCCAGTATGTAGGTTACATTGGGTACTCCTACATGTAATCAATTCCTTTATCTTATATTCTTGTCCTGTGGAATGTGACTTAAAAGATACAATCTTCTTGCCAGTTGGTCGACTTACTCGACAAGGCATCTATTACATTTAAAAAAACCTTTTCAAATTGGGTAAGACTTTGATTTACTTTGGAGGGTCAAGTACATTGTGTACTAATTTACTTCTCATTGTGGGGGCTTTTCGATAAATAAGAGGGTCTGGTTGGTAAGATCATTTTCAGAGTTTTATCAGATTTCAAAATGGACCAGTGTTTTTTTATGATTTTTTTCCACTTTCTTATATTGATGATTGAAACCTGTAAGGAAGGCCAACTCATTGTTTTTATTAGTGTTATCTCTCTTTGTGTTCAATATCTGTTCTCTAGTCATGGTTTTGACTTCATTCCTAATTTTATCTAGATTCTTTTTGCTGTATCACGTTTCAATAAATTTATCCATCAATATTTTTGATTGATCTTCATAGTGATTTAAATTGCTGTAATTCCTCCGTATCCTCATAAATTGGCTTTTTGGTATATTTCCAATCTACCTTGGATGGTGGCAACTGCTCGTGGGTATATATTCGTTCCGGTCTGGTTTTTTTTGAAGAATGCCTTAGTCTGTATTTTTCCTTCCTCTTTGAATATGGTCAAATCTAGGTAATCTATGGTCTGTGGACTCCAATTTCCTGTGAAGGTGAGTCCATATTTGATGTAATTTATTTAGTTCAAAAACTGTTTAAGGGTTTCTTCTGTGCCTCTCCATAACATTATATATCAACGATAAAATTTTAGGTTTGGTTGTTTCGTACCATAGATAGATAGATTCTTCCTCCCATTTACTCATGACAATATTTGCTACACTGGGAGCATGTAACCTACGTATTGGAAATGCAATATATAGGGAGGACAACTAGACCACTGTTTGTGAGAGTTCGGGAACATATTAAAAACAGTAAAAAGGGTTTTATGAAACCGTGTGTCCCGACATTTTAAAGAATACCAACCAAAGGACTTTTCAACAATGACATTCTGTGCGATAGATAAAATTGCGGGACATTGGAGAGGGGGACAATAAGACAAAGAAAACTTTCCAAAATGAGACGAAGTGGATCTATCTATTGAATACACTTCAACCGGAAGGAATGAATATAGAGATTGATCGCAAATGCTTTATTATGGAAATCTTTTTAGGAACTATTTGAGATGCTCATATCCTTGATAGAGAGACATTGTTATATCATCAAGGCATAATCCAGTACCATACCTGTAGTAGTCATTCAATATGCATGCTTTTCCATGAAATGATTTAGACACGCATACAAAATTAACTCCTTTACATTCGGTTTACACCCAATGAGTTCCACCTTTACCTTGATATATTTATATAATAATTTGTCCATATCTTAATAATAATAAATATCCGTTTTGTTTCCATATAGGACAAAACACACACAAAGGGTTCAACCTTGATATACGTATATAATAATCTGTCCACATCTCATACAATAAATATATGTTCACACATAATGGATTCCACCTTACCTTGACATAATTTGTCTATGTAATAATTACCTGTTTACTTTAATTTTGAATATACATGCTCCCTTCCCAATATTAATGATTCATTTTTATATCTGAATATACTTACTCCCTTCTCAATATCAATTATCCTTTATCCTATATTCTCCTTACACATTCCAATCCAGTACACATTTAAAGTACAGGCGGTCCCCAGGTTACAAACAAGATAGGGACTGTAGGTTTGTTCTTAAGTTGAATTTGTTTGTAAGTCGGAACAGGTACATTTTTTATGTGTAGCTCCAGCCAAAAAGATTATTTTTAAGCTTTTTGGATAGTATAGGGAAGGGGTAACACCCCTGTAATGTTTGTTTTGCTGTCTATGTTTCTGTTCAGAAGATTTCACCTCACTTCCTGTCCCAATGATAATTGGATTTTGAAAATTTTGGGTTGTTGTGGAAACAAGCCTTGGTGATAAAGCATCAGTGGAGACCCCTTTTTCCCATAATAACTCTTACAGGAGTGAATTTTTCCTTCCTAGGGGTAGATTTCCTCTCACTTCCTGTTGTCTCCCTCCGTTTGTAAGTAGGAGTCGTTCATAAGTCGGATGTTTGTAACTAGGGGACCGCCTGTACATCCACTAGGGGGCAACCGGTATTTTTTATAACCACCCTTTATTAATTCTTCATCAGAGTTTTTAGTAACCCAGTTTTAAATTTCGTTTTTTAAATGGTTTAAAATAATTTTAGATTCCCCGTATATGCTTTGGTTTTAACTGTTACATAATACATATTATCTATAATTTTTAATTTATTTATTTTAATTACTATGAATATGTAAGTAATATGATTCATTTTTAACATAGTATATTAATAGTGTCACCTTTTGGGAGACTAAGGTATTCCAACATCACAATAGTAGCTATATCCACTGCGGGGCAGTGTCGCTAATATAACATCCTAAGCCCAGTAACTACACTAATATGGCAACGGTTTATCTTTGAGATCCACAACAAAATGGCCACCACATGTAATTGGGTTACCAGGATATAGCACACTATATAAACCCAGGAGTGTACCAATATGGCACCGCTCCAGTAGATGTCCGATGACAAAACATGTAGGGCTAGGCCTAACGTCATACGTCCCTTCTGGTTAAGGTCCATGAAACGCAGGAGACCCAGCAAACTTCCTGGTTTTCATATACCAAACGCTTGTTTATCTCTGCGCAAATGTAAGTGCATAGCAGCGTGTTTTTAAAATAATAAATTATTTCAACAATATTGCTCAAAGGATTTCCTTTCTTTTTCATATCCTGCCTGCTGGGGGAGAGAACTGTATGTGAGGAGCAGGGAACACGGAGACTACAAGGCTGATATAACATTTGGGGGAGTGTTTTCTGGTGAGTGCCCAGACATTGGGGAGCACAGAGTGGAACACAGCACATATTTTGTTTGGAGTGGAGTTGTTAACGAGTTAATTAAGAACACACATCGCCGCATTGATACTCATATGGACTTTTGATTTATAGAGATTGTCATTTTGGATTTTGTCATAAGTGCTCACGGGACTATTCAGCATATTTTATATAATTTAATCACTTAAGAGGTGTTGTCACCAGTGTTTGTGTATGTACACAGGTTAATATCACACAATAAGGGAATTAATAAGAACAAGAATTGGCACACATACACATTGTTGGATGCCAATTGATGTTTATTCACTTATTTGACTTTGAATTTTTCACACATTTATACCTAACTTTCTTGGATAATAGTTTAACAATTTAAAGGCACAGACCTCCTACTTCAAGCCTATAGCATTTTCCAAACCAGCATTCTGGAAATGTATGTTATATGGGATATTTATTTGTCTTTGATTTTTATACACTTCTGTTCGATAAAATACATAATATCTTAACGTTTACCATTTACACCAACCCCTTTTAAAATTGGGAAAAGGCAACACTCACAACATGAATTGAGATTTTTCAATTAAGCTTATATTGGACTGCCAAATATAACTATTGTTTGCATCGTTATTACAATGCTGATGTTATAAAATGTAAGTGTATGCTGTGACCATAAAACTCCATTAAGCACATACTGATTTTTTTTATATATTTGTTTCTTATTTTGCTTTAGTTTACGAGATGATGACCGAATACGTATTGAGAGAATGGATAGTCTTCATTTTCAATACAGTCAAGCATTTCAGCTCATCAGTGAATTCTACAGTTGTGTATCAGGTACATATTAATTATAACACTCCATGTCCTGATGAAAGTTGGAGGCAGCTGAACTGTCCTTTAAATCTATCACAGAACTGAAAATGACAGTTCCTAGTGATACTATACCTCTTCTGGCTCTTGACCAATGAGTTAATATACAGTATATAGTAACACTTCACTCCTGGCTATCCTTAGCCATGAAAGCAAAAACTGACTGCAATTGAATGTAGATTTGCTTATTTTACTTCCAGCTTTGCCTTGTGTTCTGATTGCTCAGCAATCTCATGTTAAAGTAATTGTCCACAATTAAGCATGCAATTGTGGCCTTCAGTGATCATAGAAACCTCTGGGGTAAAGATGGGCGTACAATATATTGTTGTTTTTGTTCCTGATATTGACAATCACTTGTCCATTATGGACTTATTTTGGTAAAAGACCGTTTTATAGGGATTTGACATTCAAAACTGATCCGACTTGCAGCTGTTATTTCTCCCAACAGACATATAGATAATGTTGCTTATATTCTGTAAATGCATGTTCAGGAAAGGGCATAAATCATCAGCAAAAATGAATCCAATGCACGCAATCAGATTAGAATTGTAATTATCTGTACCCAAAGCCCAGTGCTATAATGTGATCCATTAAGTTGGAATGCATGGTGGTTATCAAAATGTACATTCCTGTCACTAACCTAGCATTATCAGGCATGGTTTAGAGAATGTCCAGGTGCTGCTCTGAACCTTTGGCGTAAGTGTAAAAACATGCTGTTGCACTTTCACCTGATTGGTCTATAGAATCTAGATTCTGTTGTCCCCTTTTTGTTATAATCATTATATTACACCAGCACTTGAAATTTACAAGCCTGGATGTTGCTGGCTCCTCCTCTGTGCTGCTTCCCTTCTGGTCTTCACAAAGAGTTAACAGTGGACAGTGCAGTCTCAAGCCAGTCTGTTAACTTGCAGAAGGGGAGGGGTTGAGGAGCAGAGGGGTACCTTGCAATTTTAAGGCTTACAGTGTTGGTTTATATTGATGCACACAGTATAGCTGTATCACCTGCTGAAAGTGTTTAAAAAACTGAGGATATACTATTTATTTACTTTTAACAAATTAAGAATCTGTAACTTTTATGTATTAAAGCCTGGTTGTGGACAAGATATATATATATAATTTTTTTTAAGTTTTAAAGCGGTATTAAACCCAAAATCAAAAAAGAATGCAATGATTTGCAAATCTTACAAACCCATATTATATTGCCAAAGAAAACATAAAATGTTTAAGAAAAAATAAGGTAATTTTGAAATTGATGGCAGCAACACAACTCAAAGTTGGGACAGGGCGATGTTTACAATGGTGTACCATGCCTTCTTCTTTTAACAACACTGTAAATGTCTGGAAACTGAGGAGACCAGTTGTTGGAGTTTTTGGAATGGAATGTCGTCCCCTTTTTGCCTGATATAGACTTCTAACTGCTCAACAGTCCCTGGGTCGTCTTTGTCGTATTTTTCGTTTCAAGATCTGCCTACGTGACAAAAAAGTAAACAGTCCTGGGAACTCTGCATAATAACACCAACAGAGGTTTAATAGGTGCTCCTCTCTATGGGTACGAGGAAGGTGTAATCATATATCAAATGTCAGAAAAAGAAAAAAACAAAAAATTAAAACATACACACACCTAATGGCGTTTACCCCTACAAAGATTTATTTGCATATATAATACACAAATTGGTCAGCTTTAGGACCCACAGATCCCCCCCCCCCCCCTAGAAAATATACACATGTATCCCACTACACAAACCAGCCCTAACCTGCAAAATCCCTCCCTTTAAACCTCCCCCCACCTAAAAGAATAAAGATCCTACAGTGGAGCTGGTCTGATCCTCCCCCACCCAGGGCCCTGATCCCTGCCTGTCTGTCTGCCCGCACAAACACAAAACCTAAATGTAAAATAATATAAAAGGAGAACCTGCCTGTACCCTGAAGAGCCAGCACCCCACCTTTCAAACCACAATAGGTGAATGGGGGGAGCTGAAGCTCTCTAAGGTAGAAGCTGGAGTCCCAGGCCTTGCTCACAAAAACAGGGACCCCTATTACGCAGGAGACCATAATGAAATAAAAATCCATATGGATGAAAACCATGTGCTTGAATAGAAATAAAAAATGCAAACAAAGAAATGTCTGTAGCAGATGATACCATATGAGAGCAGAGAACTTTGGTCATGAAAAAGAAAATGACAGTTCATATCCCGGAATTAGGAGATATACCCATAGGCTATAGATAGCTCTATAAACATCTGTGATAATCTCCGCATACAGTATAAGGATCCGCTGTGAGTGTCACTGGCCACAATCACCAGAGCTGCGAGAGCCACAATTAGACTATGATGTAATTAGCATGGGCAGTCCATCCAAAACAGGTGAGTGTAATGTAAACTCCCTAGGGTGTATCAGGTCCGGCCTGCAGGACTGGGGTGATCCCAAGAGTTGGGTAACCAATCCCCTATTTCAACATGCAGCCGACGTGACCCTGTACCGGAACACCTGTAGTTTAAAGGGTCTATAATACTCATGGCCCTCAGTCCGTCAAGGCAACCACTCACTCTGCTGTGATATATCTCAGTTGCTCTCCTGCAGATACATATCCTCAGATATCCATTCCCGCTGTAGTCTGTAGCCATATAGCCATGTGATGGAACGATTGAGACACTCGCTGCAATAGTGGCACTCGCTGTACGCTAGTCGGCCTCAGGCTAACCAGGCTTGTCCGTGCAAAACAATCAGAAAGTAATCCAAACAATTGAATTGTGCGGCACCACAGGGAGGAGGCCCGTCCAACCATCTACATGTTTCGTCCTGCCCACGGGAACTGCGTCAGGACATACAAGACCATGAGCTGTCTCCAGGTTAAATCAGAGCTTAGTCCCACCCCTTCTGATCTTAAAGTGACCCGGGATTCAGGTTCATATCAGCCCATTACAAGTCTTCTTATACACACTAACTTCGTTCTACCACCATGTGCCAAAAAGAAAAAGGGCATTATGCTAAAAAGCACCCCATATGTTGAGGGAGACATTAAAACAAAAACGGATATATACAAAAGGAAAATGAAATGTAAAAATCTAATATATATCCCCCAAAGAATGGCATCATCTACATAGCTATATATCCACGTATCTGTTAATCTATATTGGCCTCACTTAGGGCAAGCGTGCCATATAGTTCATACTGTTTTTTCAAAAAGAGTACCTGGATTTGGGGAGGCAGAGAGACTCTTCTAATCTAAGTCCCACCAGAACTCCCAGGGGGTAAATGTATTTCATAGAATATCTGCAGAGTCCAGTACAAAGGACGGTAATTCCTTATTGAGAAATTTGTTTATTTGTCTATTTACCTATCCTTTCCAATGGGCCTCCCACGCCCAAGACAATGGGTCGTCCCAGTGATTTTTCCATGTTCTTTATGTACCTTTTTTTTTTCCAAAGGTGTTTCATTTGCATTTTTCATGTAAACACATAGAGACAATTTGCAAGGATCAAATAAAAAAAGCGCCATCAACGGGTTATGGCATAATGGTAGGCTACACAGAGCCCATAAGATTCATTAACAGAATAGTTAACACAGGCCAAGGGCCCAACATACCCTGAACAACAAAATAAAACAAACAACACCCACCCAACCACCTCCCCTCCCTTCCATCCCCCCTTAAACACAACCCTAGCTCCATTAACATTAACACGCCAGAGTCCTACAAACATCCAACCATTCATACATCCAATCACACTATCTTACACACTAAAATTCTCTCTGCAGAGTTAAGAGAAAACAACAATCCGTTCCCTAAGTGGCTACCTGAGAGGGCATCAGGTCTGCTGACTCGGTGGCAGAGCTGTCTAGCCATGATTGCCAGATTTTGGTGAACTTCTTAGCACACCCTCTACCCTTGTAGATAACTTTATAGACCGGTAGTACTTGATTTATCAAACTACATAGATAAGAGAGGGTAGGAGAGGCCTGCGTGTTCCAGTGAAGTAAGATTGCCTTTTTGGCATAGAAAAATATTAAGCGAAACATGATGCATTTTGGTACAAAATCATCCAGCACTCCAAGGAGGCCCACCTCTGGGAGCCAGGAGATTGAAATTTGCAGTGAGCATGTCAAACAGCTCAGTCCAAAACTGTGCTAAACCCGGACATGACCAAAACATATGCATTACATTGGCAGAGATTTCTCCACACCTAGGACATGAAGCCGACTCTGAGGTTCCCATCTTATTCAGTTTAGCAGGCGTATAGTGCAGTTGATGGATAAATTTGAAATGTATGAGCTTGTCTGCCGTGCTAATGATATCCTGCATACAGGTGTCAGTGACCTCTTCCTAACTCTCATCCGCAAGATCAGGAATATTTTCCTGCCATCTCACACATGAGGATGCAAAGGGGTGGGAGCCGACCGCCTGCAGGACACCATACAGCGTGGTTACCAGCTTGTCCACATATGGGTCAATCATAACCCTCTCCAGAGGAGTCACCACCAGCTCCACCCTCTGCCTTCCAAACTGTGCCTGGACTGCGTGTCGCAGTAAAAGGTATTTAAAGAAAAACGTATTATTTATATTAGTCTGTTCCTTCAACACATCAAACGAGATAAAGTTTCCCCCCTCATATACCTGGTCCACATATAAAATTCCCTTAGTCATCCACCACGAGGTCTCAGGGTGTTGATACAGCTCCCCTTTCTTTCCCATTCTTTGGAGGAGATATACCAGCATCAGAGATTTTTTTTTCCACGTCAAAAACCCCACATCCATAGGAGAGAGCCTGTTGCAGGAGGATGACCTCCGGCAAAACACTTCATCCTTATGCCTGAACGGACTCTCCGTCAGGGCCCCCAAAAGGGCAGTGGAGGGAGCAAGAGACTCCAGCTGGAACCAGTTGTGTATGTAGGCTAACTGAGAGGCCAGGAAATAATTATAAAAATCTGGACAGGCCAGGCCACCCCTCACAGCAGGAGCCTGGAGAGACGACCTGGCCATTCGCGGGTGTACATTATTCCAAATAAACCGGAACATCAGGGTGTCAATCTGGCGGAACAAGCGCTTAGGGAGGAAGACTGGGGAGGCAAGAAGAAGATATAATTTAGGGAGAAAAATCATCTTTAATATATTCTGCCAATTAAGTTTAGGGGTAAAGATGCCCATGCTCGGAGCCTCGACTTCACCTGAGACACAACTGGGGAGATTAACACCACGATATTTAAAGGTTTGGGAAATCTGTAATCGGGAGGTTTGTAGATAAATATAATTCCTTGGAGGGCCTACAGGGAAGGCTACAGATTTATCCCTTCTGACCTCCAGACCCGAAATTGCTCCAAATCCCTCCACTACCCTCATGAGACCCCGGAACGAGACCTCAGTTCCATCAAAGTATACCAAAGCGTCATCCGCATATAACAATATCTTTTCCTCCAGCGGGCCCCACCGGATCCCCCCCACCTCCGCAGTCTGTCTAATAGAGATGGCTAGCATCTCCACTGCCAGAGCAAAAAGGAGGGGAGAGAGGGGGCATCCTTGTTGGGTACCAAGCCGGAAAGAAAAAAAAATCGGAGACACATCCTTATTTGTGCGAACTCTAGCACATGGGTTAGTGTACAAAAGTCGGACCCATTGAATAAAGGTTTCTCCAAACCCAAACCTGGATAGTGCCTCCCATAAAAATGACCACTTAACCATGTCAAAAGCCTTTCTGATATATAAGGCCAAGACATGACCACTGCGTTCATGGTGTGCTGCCCCCTTAATATGCAAATATAGGCGCCTGATATTATCAAATGTGCTTCTACCCGGCATAAAACCTGATTGATCAGGTCTCACTACCGATAAAATTACCTTATTCAATCTAAGGGCTAACAATTTGGCCAGTATTTTAATATCACAAGTCAACAATGATATAGGGTGGTATGAGTCGCATAGTGTCAGATCTTTCCCAGGTTTCGGAATTACCACAATAAGCGCTTCTGTCAAAGAGGGGGGGAGCCTTCCCTGTTCCTTTGCACCATTATATAATTTTAGTAAGTAGGGGGTTAGTAACTCCCCATGTATTTGATACTACTCTGCCGGGAGACCATCTAGGCCCGGCGTCTTATTAGGTGGAAGAGAGTGAATATCGGCCGCGATCTCCTCTATCGACAAGGGTTTGTCTAGAAGCCGTCTATCCTCATCTGTCAAGCGAGGGATAGTGAGAGACTCAAAGAAGGACGCACATGAGTCCCCCGGTGAGTCACCAGCATCCGCATACAACACTTGATAGTACGTGGCGAATGCCTTATTAATAGAAATAGGGTCTGTAGAGATAGTGCCATTCTGCAATTTTATGGCCGGTATTGCTACATCAGGGGAGACTATACGAGCCAAATATGCTAGCATTGTCCCGTTTCTTTCCCCCCTGTGTTCATGCAGTCGGGCAGCCAGGTACAATTGTTCTTTATGTACCTTGGGGGTAACATAGAAAGTGGGTATATAATCTCCTACCCTGAGGAATTCCAGTTCCTTATGAGTAAGGAGTCCAACTTCCTGTGCTCTACAAATGCAGTAATTGATTCCCCTAACTAAGTCAGGGAATGTTTTTTGGGCTATCTTCTTCTTTTAAAGCATTTGTTAACCCAAAAAAAAAAAAAAAAAAAGATCCTGTCCCTTTAAAGCATTTTATACAGCACAGTGCTTGTGCTGTGTCATTTGGCCCCCTATAATACCTGGCTGATCTTGCCTGGCTATGCCCTTCCCCCGTACGCTGACTCCGAAACAGGGTTACTGAGCCCTGACACTGGAGTCAGCCGTACGTGCCTCCGTCATCCGCAGCCTGCTATCTGTCTCCCCTGTGCTTTCTTCCCCCCCCCCTCCCCTCTCTACTTGTCAGGTTGTGACAGTGCCTGCCCCCTCAACTCCTGCTGCTTAAGTAACTTTCACATATTCATACCATGACCTCTGTGTTCTAATCCTGTGTCCCCCTGTGTGAGTGATTTATAACAAAAAAAAGTCTGCCTCATTTCACAGCTTTTCTCAGCGATCACATGATCAGCTGGCTGTCTCTCCTCTCCCGAGTGATGTCAGCAGGGAAATCTTGGCCCCGCCCGCTGCATCTATCACACACGGAGAGAAGAAAGCCAACCGATCATGTGCTTGCTGAGAAGAGCTGTGAAATGAGGTATAGCAGGCTTTTTTTTAAAAAAAAATCCCTCACACAGGGGCACACAGGATTAGAACACAGAGGGGATGGTATGAAGATGTGAAAGGCTGGGTTCACACTGGTATGACATACGCTCCAACTTTGGGAGCACATGACATGTGTAAATCAATGATTCCCTATAAGAGCCGTCTTAACTGGTACGACACAAGTCGGTCTGACTTTGAAAAAGGTTCCTGCACTATTTTTTGTCCGAATTTGGTCCTACCTCAGCCCATTGAATATCACTGAAGTTGGATCAAAGTCAGATCCTTGCCCTAACCACCTCACATGGTGATTACAGCAGCAGTAAAAGGAATTTGTCGCACTGGGATTGTTTTGGTTGGTCAAAGGACAAGTCAGACTATCTCAAAGTCGGAGCAAAATCTTATCCTGTTCATTCAAGTCAGATGGAAGTAGGACCAATGTAGGACCGATGTTGCAGGACAAACTAGGATGTCAATCGTACAACAGTCATGTCGTACCAGTGTGAACCCGGTCTTATAGGCCATTTAGCACATCCGCTTTTACTTGTTATTCACTTTTCCAAAGCGCTGGGGATTTTTAACATCATATTAGTAAAATCGCTTTTTTTATATGTAATCTGTTGATTGTAGTTCATCTTTTAAAAGCATTATTTTTCAGCAGAACTCTATTTCTTTAACTCCGTATTTATAGTTTTCTGCCAGGGCCTCCAATTTTATATGTAGACACTTAGATAATATCTTACAAAAAGAGCTTATTGTTGCTAGAACAGACATTATGTACTAGAATGTTGATGAGCAATTCTTGATTTAAATTTAGTTTTCAAAGTATATTTCATAAGATTAAACAGATTTCTGATTTATATTACTCCTGCTTGTATACAATTTTAGAGAGGTTTGATTTTTTCTTGGGAGGTTGCATGTGATCAGCACAGGACCAATCAGCACTGTCCAGATAGAGGGTCAGGGGTCTTGCAGTCTCATAGGACAGTCAGAAAACTCCTACAAGCATTAACCAGTGCTTGGCTAGACACTGATAGAAGTCACAAGACTGCTCTAACTGTTGATGAGAAAAGGTATTTAGCAGTTTATATTTACTAAAATAGTTGCATTTCCATGTTCTGTGTACTGTGGGAGACCAGATATAGTGAATGCAGGGTCCTGAGTTTAGTAACACTTTAAGAGTGTCTAGATGTGCTTTTAATGAAGGTTCCAGCCTCCCAGGGTACACTCCTCTCCCCCACTCTCCTCGGTTTTTACTGCTCAATACCATACCAGATAATCAGTCTCCAAATCACCATGAAACAATACCAAACAAGCCATAGTGTATTACCGTTTATTTAAAAAGGAGAACAAATCCAGAGTGCACACTTGCATAGCATAGGAAAACACTCGCTTGTATGTAATGCCTATACCGCCAAACCATTCCAAGATGGCGGCTGCGTTCCAGTTGGGGATGTGATGTCACAGGTGTAGCCTGCTCAATGTGTTTCATCTATAGGACAGCTTCAGGGATCCCTGAGAACATATGTTGAAAAATAGCCGCTTTGCATAATATTGTGAACTGGTTATATACAGTTTAAAAAAGAAGTCCGGAACGGCTGCACACCCACAGTATAATGTTGCAAAATCCTTTACTGAAGTATGAAAGTTAAAAGCACAATGTGGGTACAGAAAGGGGAAGGACAGGTAGGTTCACGCATTTCACACTATTCAAAAAACCATATGAGAAACCAACTCCAAAAGATTTCACCTATAATGCATAAATCACATGACCACACAGGTGTGTGGTATCAAGCACAAAAGGTAGTTGCTAAAACCCGTCCAGAATTCTAGTGTATATTCAGCAGAGCCTCAGTCACGAGAAAAAAGTTCCTAAAGCTACAGCAACTGAAATAAAAAATGATACTGAACAATGATAGAACTGAAATATAAAGAATATATATAAACCAATCAAACTGTGAAATACGATGAAAATGTAACAAATGATAATAAACACGCACCATGTGGATGCTATAAACCACACATAGAACCATCAGAACAAGTGTTCATGATGCCTAATGCGAGCATTGATAAGACAGGACTGTATATACAGTTGCAAGAAAGAGTATGTGAACCCTTTCGAATGATATGGATTTCTGCACAAATTGGTCATAAAATGTGATCTGATCTTCATCTAAGCCACAACAATAGACAATCAGTCTGCTTAAACTAATAACACACAAAGAATTAAATGTTACCATGTTTTTATTGAACACACCATGTAAACATTCACAGTGCAGGTGGAAAAAGTATGTGAACCCCTAGGCTAATGACATCTCCAAGAGCTAATTCGAGTGAGGTGTCAGCCAACTGGAGTCCAATCAATGAGATGACATTGGAGGTGTTGGTTACAGCTGCCCTGCCCTATAAAAAACACACACCAGTTCTGGGTTTGCTTTTCACAAGAAGCATTGCCTAATTTGAATGATGCCTTGCACAAAAGAGCTCTCAGAAGACCTACGATTAAGAATTGTTGACTTGCATAAAGCTGGAAAGGGTTATAAAAGTATCTCCAAAAGCCTTGCTGTTCATCAGCCCACAGTAAGACAAATTGTCTATAAATGGAGAAAGTTCAGCACTGCTGCTACTCTCCCTAGGAGTGGCTGTCCTGTAAAGATGACTGCAAGAGCACAGCGCAGACTGCTCAATGAGGTGAAGAAGCATCCTAGAGTGTCAGCTAAAGACTTACAAAAGTCTCTGGCTTATGCTAACATCCCTGTTAGCGAATCTACGATACCTAAAACACTGAACAAGAATGGATTTCATGGGAAGATACCACAGAGGAAGCCACTGCTGTCCAAAAAAAAAAACATTGCTGCACGTTTACAGTTTGCACAAGAGCACCTGGATGTTCCACAGCAGTACTGGCAAAATATTCTGTGGACAGATGAAACCAAAGTTGAGTTGTTTGGAAGAAACACACAACACTATGTGTGGAGAAAAAGAGGCACAGCACACCAACATCAAAACTTCATCCCAACTGTGAAGTATGGTGGTGGGGGCATCATGGTTTGGGTCTGCTTTGCTGCGTCAGGGCCTGGACGGATTGCTATCATCGAAGGAAAAATGAATTCCCAAGTTTCAAGACATTTTGCAGGAGAATTTAAGGGCCATCTGCCCAGCAGCTGAAGCTCAACAGAAGATGGGTGTTGCAACAGGACAACGACCCAAAGCATAGAAGTAAATCAACAACAGAATGGCTTAAACAGAAGAAAAGACGCCTTCTGGAGTGGCCCAGTCCTGACCTCAACCCGATTGAGATGCTGTGGCATGACCTCAAGAAAGCGATTCACACCAGACATCCCAAGAATATTGCTGAACTGAAACAGTTCTGTAAAGAGGAATGGTCAAGAATTACTCCTGACCGTTGTGCACGTCTGATCTGCAACTACAGGAAACGTTTGGTTGAAGTTATTGCTGCCAAAGGAGTTTAAACCAGTTATTAAATCCAAGGATTCACATACTTTTTCCACCTGCACTGTGAATGTTTACATGGTGTGTTAAATAAAAACATGGTAACATTTAATTCTTTGTGTGTTATTAGTTTAAGCAGACTGTGATTGTCTATTGTTGTGACTTAGATGAAGATCAGATCACATTTTATGACCAATTTGTGCAGAAATCCACATCATCCCAAAGGGTTCACATACTTTTTCTAGCAACTGTATAGACATAAAAAACTTGAGACCTCCGGGAATACAATGTTGCAAATTATGAAACCAGCACAACTGAAGGAGGCATGCAATATAAAGGAGACCTACCAATGAGATACTACAGTGAGAAACATCAAATATAAAAATCATCAAACGTAAAAGTGGCTAAGATCCCACTCAAAGTTCATGCCCAAGGGAATTCTGGTACCGAGGGAGAAGATCCAGAACACTTCTCGTTTACACGAGAACACTGTGTAATTAATATGTGTTCAGTTTTAAAGGGATGAGGTGGCAACCCTAGCACACTGATTTAAGAGATACGCTTTTATCTACTTTTGTTTGTGAGTGCAACTTTTATCTTTTTTTGAACTCTACAATAAACTTGCTTACTACACTATGGTTCACTTGGCGCCGCTCTCTTTTTTCTTTTCTGTTCACAGCTTGGGGTTCCCAGCCTGACAGAGCCTGTAGTCTGCTTACCACTAATTAGAAGTTGCTCATAGTCTCCAGATTAACCACTTGACCACAGGTCACTTAAACCCCCTTCCTAACCAGACCAATTTTCAGCTTTCAGTGCTCTCACATTTTGAATGACAATTACTCAGTCATACTACACTGTACCCATATGAAATTTTTGTCCTTTTTTCACACAAATATAGCTTTCTTTTGATGGTATTTAATCACTATTGGGGTTTTTATTTTTTGCGCTATAAATGGAAAATGGAAAAAAATTTGTAAAAAAATGCATTTTTCTTTGTTTCTGTTATAAAATTTTGCAAATTAGTAATTTTTCTTCATAAATCTTGGCCAACGTTTATACTACTATCAGTGGAGGCTCGTCCATTGGGGCTCATGGGGCAACGCCCCACCACCAGTTTGCAGTAAAAAGAAAAAAAAATCAGTTTGCACAAAAAAAAAATCACCAGTTTGCAGGGGGAAAAAAATCACCAGTTTGCAGAAAAAAAATAAAATCACCAGTTTGCAGAAAAAAAATAAAATCACCAGTTTGCAGAAAAAATACTCGGCGTAAGGACCCTCTCCATGCCCTGTAACTGCAGTATACTACTGTCCCCATCATGTATCTGATTAAAATGACGTGCCACATTATTCCCATCCTTCCTATGTATATTCCCAATATGATCATTGCGGCGATCTTGAAGTCTCCTGGTAGTACGTCCAACATATTGACTGTTACAAGCCTTACATGTAATCAAATACATGACATATTTAGTGTTACAATTAATGAAGGATTTCATCATAAAAATCTTGTTATTGAATGTAGAATAGAAACTATCACTTTTCACGATACATGGGAAATTGGTGGCACCACACTTGTAGTTCCCCACAAAATCTAGCCAAGTCCTACACTGAGTACCAGACCTGAATTCACTGGGGGATAAGGAGTTGCTCAAGGTGGGTGCCTGGCGGGACAAGATTTTAGGTTATACCGCATCCTCAAAGAGGATAGAGATATTACGATTGAGTATGTTTCTGATTTTCTTAAATTCCAAGCTGAATGGCGTGGAGAAAACAGGGATGTTAATAGGATCATGTCTAGATGTTTTGTCAGCTAAAAGTGATTTCCTATTGCGTGGACTCCGCAATACTGGATGCTCTGCGGAGCACTCTTTCATTGTAGTCCCTGCTCCTAAATCTATTCCTCATCTCAAGCTGCTCACTTTGAAAATCAGCCTCCTCACTACAGACCCTATGTGATCCTAAGGAATTGTCCCACCGTTATACCATGGGTCACATGATGAGGATGTCCTGAATCCGCACGGAGTAGAGAATTACCAGAATTGAGCCTCCTGTACATATTAGACCTAATACGGCCCCCATCCTGGGAAAGTGTGACATCCCAGGAACGCGACCGATTCACTGTTCATCTGCCTGGCAATCCTTCATTAATTGTAACATTAAATATGTAATTTAGTTGATTTACATGTAAGGCTTGTAACCTTCAACATGTTGGACATACTACCAGGAGACTTGTAGATAACCTTAATGACCATATTGGGAATATACATAGGAAGGATGGCACTAATGTGGCACATCATTTTAATCAAATACATGACTGGGACAGTAGTTTACTGCAGTTACAGGGCATAGAGAGGGTCCTTACACTAAGTAGAGAGGAAGATAGATTCAGAATCCTGTGTAAAAGAGAAGTGTTCTGGATCTTCTCTCTCGGTACCAGAATTCTCTTGGGCATGTACATTGAGTGGGATCTTACCCATTTTTACGTTTGATGATTTTTATATTTGATGTTTCTCACTCTAGTATCTTATTGGTATGTCTCCTTTATATAGCATGTCTCCTTCAGTTGTATTTGTTCCATGATTTGCAGCATTGTATTCCTGGAGTTCTCATGCTTTTTATGTCTATATATACAGTCCTGTCTTATCTATTCTCACATTAGGTATCATGAACACTTGTTCTGATGGTTTTGTGTGGTTTAGAGCATCCCCGTGGTGCATGTTTTTCATTTAATTTATTATTATTTGTTCCATTTTTCATTGTGTTGCACTGTTAAATTCATTTTCATATATTCTTTATATTTACAGTTCTATCATTATTCAGGATCCTTATTTGTTATTTCAGTTGCTGTAGCTTTAGGAACTTTTTTCTCATGATGGAAGGCTCTGCTGAATATACACGAGCGTTCCAGACGGGTTTTAGCAACTACCTTTTGTGCTTGATACCACGCACCTGTGTGGTCATGTGATTTATGCATTATAGGTGAAATCTTTTGGAGTTGCTTCTCATATGGTTTTGACAAAGCACTCTGAATAGCGTGAAATGCATCAACCTACCTGTCCTTCCCCTTCCTGTACCCCCCATTGTGCTTTTAACTTTTATACTTCAATAAAGGACTTTTCAACATTATACTGTGGGTGTGCAGCCGATCCGGACTTCTTTTTTCAAGTTATTCTGCTGCAGTGACAGGATGGACCCCGCTTTATGCAAGCATTCCTGGATGAATGGTTTGGTTGATCCACCTGTGAGCTGCAGTTCTCTGCACTGGTTATATACAGTATATGATACAGCAGAATTAGGAAAAATTTGTATGATTGTTATGTGGCATAAAGGTATATAATTTGGCACATGTACTTATTTTTATGAGACATATGTAAAAACAAAAAAGGAGGTTTGTTGATTATTATTTCTCACATGTGCATGGTATGTTTAATAGGTTGCACAATTTGGTCCATATTAGTTTTAGTGAGGAGTTTAAGTGCTGCCTTTAAAATGTTGGATTTTACATTATGGTGCAAACCTGCAGGGGGAACCGGTTTAAAAAAAAAAAAAGTTTACAGTTTACTACCACTTTTAACCTACTCTGTTTTGTTATTAACCTGGTACAGTTCACTAATTAGAATATATGCACATCACTGACTGTACATGTTGATTATGCTTAGGCTAGTGTATTGTTTTTCTAGCTATAACCTTGCATCAATGTAAATGTTGTTACATTATTCATGGTGACAAAATGTGGAATTTGATAAATGGAACCTATTTTTCTGTATTATTGTTTTTGTATGTAATTGTCCTATTATTTTACTTGGCGTCCATAACAGAGTCACCCCAGTGTACAGCCTCATAATATAAATATTACATTTTCTATAGTTGCGTCCCTGTAGGACACAAGCCAGCGCTGATATTGAGGGAAGGTAGACTTTGCAGCAAGCAGATCCATAAAGTAATTCAATATTCTTTTAGTTGTGTGACTCATAGCATGATACACTGAACTCCTACTGACCTGGATGCATTTGGCTTCTTTAAACAAAATTAAAAAGGGACCAAAATATATAGGTAGCGAAATGATATTATTTAGTGGTTTAAATGCAACAATACCTTAGAAACTGTGGAGTGAGTGAACATGGCCATGCTGGAACAGAAAGTGTATTACTGACAGGATTACTAGGTTAAAAAAAGAAAAAAATACCTGGAAAAAAGTAAACTAATGCAGCCACCACATTTAGGGACTAGTAACGTGCGATACGTTTTTTGAATTTAGATACATTTTAACTTGAGAGCAATGTTGTAAGTATAATTTGCCTACCCACATAATAAGTATTGTTTATTAGACTTTTATTTGGTACACTATTACCTAAACGAAAAAAAAAAAAAATACCTGTAAGGCAAAGGCATAATGAGCTAGTATGCACCACATACTAGATAATTATGAAATACCTTAGAACAAAGCTCCCACAGGGCTGCCCGGTCCCTGCAGAGGGAGCTTCCATCTTCGCTGTGTGGCTTCTTCCGAGTTCGCAGCTCCGGCGCTGTGAGTGGCCAGAACCGCGAGACGTCACTTCCGAGCATGAGCGCTGGAGCCCGTCTTTCTAGCGGACTTTCCGGCAGGGTCCGGCGCTATGCACTGGGCCTTCCCTGGGTCATCACTGCAAATGCACCGGGACATCAGCGGCTGCATTGCAAGGTACAGGTTTAGGAGATATTCATTTTACCTACAGGTAAGCCTTATTATATGCTTACCTGTAGGTAAAAATGACTTTAGACACAATAGTGTCTTCAATCAATTTTTGGATCTCCAGGTTTATATTGAAGATGAACCCATGTACATGTGATCACAATGATTGGCTGTTATGGTGATCACCTGATTGGACCTGATTGGGAACCACATTGAGAGACCTGATAGCAAGTCCAAAAGCCAACTTGAAAGAGCATGGGCAGCAGGCAGAGAACTCTGTTACTAATTGTGAGTCACTGAGTTAGCGTTGTCAGCCTGCAACAAGTGGTGTGTTACTTCTTGTGTATGTGTCTATATATATATATATATATATATATATATATATATATATATATATATATATATATATATATATATATATATAT
>BLSH010164692.1:685769-696980 GCA_018402905.1 Glandirana rugosa | reverse complement strand
ACAGACAGTGGTGGAGATGGGGTCTTTGGCGCCGGCACTTACTTTCTCTCAGTGCAGCTGCACTGAGCCTCCCCTGCCTGTCTCCAGCGATCCCTCCTCCATGAGGTCTCCATGCCCGGCCAGCACACAGCTCCTCCCCCTTCACACTGGCCGCCGTCTGCAGGCATGGGGGGAGCTAAGGGAAGAATGGGCGGGTACCGGGAGGTCCGCTGTGCGGGTATGGCAGACAGTTTTCTGCCTCTGCTCGTATCAGCAGCGGCGGGGGGTGCTCGCACAATGCAATAAGCGGCGCCCCCCGCCCACAGTAAAATTAGGAGCGGGCAGAGCGGAGCACAGCGAGCGCGGGCGCAAGTGCCGCCCCCCTGAAAGTGCCGCTAGGGTCCCATGGTCCCACCGGGACCCATGGTAGGGCCGGCCCTGCATATAACAATGCAACACCAATTGTACACTGATGACGCCTCCTTTTTTCTTAGGGTTTGGGTTATATAATACATGTGAATCAGTTATTTACAGTATATGTATTTTTAAAGCTAAGTTCAAAGCAAATTGCTAAATATACAGCTAAAATGCATTTAAGTTTACTACTTTACATGCCAAAGGATTTGCATTTTTGTTCATCTCGCTGTGCCTGCATGGGTTTCCTCTGTGTACTTCCCACATTCCAAAGTCATGCTGGTAGGTTAATTGTTTTTTGTCTAAATTGGCCCTAGTATGTGTATATGTGAATGTGAGTTAGGGACCTTACATTGTAAGCTCCTTGAGGGCAGGGACTGATGTGAATGTACAATGTATATTAGGCCTCATGTACACTGCTGCTGGTAAACTTTTGGGAGCAGTTGTGCATTTTTTCAGCTGCCCCTGAACTCTCCTCTCTGTTATCATATCAGTACATTTACACTGTGTCGTTAATAGTTGTCTCTAGGCAGTTACGTTTAGAGGCTTTTCTTGGAACCCAAAAAAATGCGTTCGGACCGAAGTTCAGAGGCATTTGAAACGCCAAATGACTGTAACAGCTCGTAAACGCTGCTAAACGAGGTAACTCATGTTTAGCAGTGTTTCCTTTATAGGCGTTTTAATTTTAAAAAAAATTCCTAGGTGCAAATGCGGCATGTAAAACGTGGTTAACCGGACGTTTTTAAGCATCGTCTTCTAGCTGTCAAAAAATCGTTCAGGAGAGGTTAAAAAAGCATCCCGTGTACATTGAGCCTTAGTGTTTGTTACCCCAACATTTCACATTGCTGATATGTGCCTGCTGTACCATGTATGAGAAAGTATTCTTTTCTCTTTGTATTACTTTCTTTGTGTGAAATCACTGGTGTTCCTGTCAGTCCCTCTGCTTTCCTATTAAAAACTGACCACACTAAGCAGGAGAACAGACTGTGGTCAGTTCTCTAGCTATGCTGGGAACTCAGCCTGCTCTCCTCCAATGATCAGACTTGTCCTGACATGCCCCGTGTGCAGCCTTTCACCAAGAAGCTCAGTGTGCTGCTGCCTCTCCTCCCCCCAGCGCTTATGCAGCTGAGAACAGGGGGGATGTGATCAATTATAAAAAAAAGGGGAAAAGGGTACTACGGTAATAATGTTTTCTTTAATCTATACACAAATGTTTTGCCTTTCATTGCTATTTAAAATGGGATATATATATATATATTGTGTGTTTTACACATTTTTTTCATGGAGTAGTAGAGCCATTATCTTTTGTTAACAAGTCTGTCTTGTTATTAATGTATTTCCTGC
Organism: Glandirana rugosa; assembly: GCA_018402905.1. NCBI lineage: Eukaryota > Metazoa > Chordata > Amphibia > Anura > Ranidae > Glandirana > Glandirana rugosa. The sequence goes on along the minus strand of BLSH010164692.1, from coordinate 695,243 downwards.
TATAATCAAGGACAGGATAAAATTGCACTGATTTATGTAAAAACACAAAATTAACACAATACTAAGCATACGGTATCAATGTACACATTTTCGAAGAAGGCAATAGTGGAATGCATGCTGTAGCTGTATGTTAATCATGTTTTCATTGGAATTGTGTGCCTGATTACATTTTACCTTGTATTTCCAATTATCTCTCTTTTTTTTTTTTTTCCCCCAGTGAAATCAACATGCGGCTTGATGCTGTGTCAGAAATTCTCTTTTCCGACAGCAGTGTTTTTAGCCAGATCCATGGTTACCTCGTCAAACTGCCTGATCTGGATAGAGGGATTTGTAGTATTTATCACAAAAAGGTATGTTAGTTCTTGTAGACTGGTTACCCTACAATAGTTAAGTTCTGTAGTTAAAGTCAGGGCTGTAAAGAATTTGAGAATATTTTTCTGCCTCTGAAATGATGGTAAACTGACTGGTCTTATTAACTAAATGTAGAGAACAAGGGCAATTCATTGGTGCTTGCATGTTGGACAAGACATACATTTATCAAATGTATTTTTATCTTAGCAATACAGACGTTCTTGATTTATACCTCTAATGCTTAAAGTTGATTTATGATATTGTTTTTCTTGGCTTAAAGACGAACTGTAGACAAATAAATGTCTCTTTGTTCTTGTTGTTTGTTGAGGTTTTCCTTTATATTCTTTCCTGGCAAACACATGGAGGGATGTTTCTCCAACAGGGAAATGAACAGCACAAATAGAGATTTTACGCCTTCTCTACAGTATCAAAAACTACAAAAATATGTTTTGACCGGAGTTCCACTTTAAAGCAGAACTCCAGATATGAGCCATTTTGTGTCCCTTGGTGACCTATCTCTCCTATTGCAACTGCCATCATAAACCATAATTCGATTTTACGTGAATCACCCCTTGCAGGTTGATTCTGGTACAGTGTTGCAAACATTCCAATATGGCTATTGTGTGCCATAGACCAAAAAGCTCTAATAGGGGGGCACTCCCCGAACATATGGAAGAATGTACCATCATGTAACGAGCATTTAGTGCACTCTGCGGATGATATTCTATGCATTCTGAAACTGAGGCATGGAGTATAGTAGGATCTATAAGGAAATGGTTTGTATGACTTTATCCCTAGAGGAAATAACCATTATGACCTGTACTGGTAGAATTTCCTACCATATTTCTTCCATTAGTTCTGGAATATCATAGCGCCATTTGAGTTCTGTTTGCTCTAACCTACTAGTAGTGGAGTGCAGGACAGAAGAATAGTAAGTGAAAATTAGTTTCGAGTGAGATGGATCTTCAAGAAGGCGTTCTAACGGGGAAACTTACAGTGTGATATTTATCATACCAAATTGAGCTGCAGCAGTTTGTCTAAGTTGAAGGTATTTAAAGTAAGCCGTGGGCAGGGGGAAGGGGGGGGGGGGATTGAACTCGCTACAAAACTCTTCAAAAGATTTGATTGTATTGGCATGAAATAGGTGGGAAATCAATTTCACCCCTCTTTTGAACCAATATGCCCCATCCTTCCTATGGTAAAATTCAGGTAGACAAGGGTTACCCCAAAGAGGGGCATTAGGTGAGAATATTTTGTCTGTTCTGGTGGGGAGAAGTTTTGATATTTTAAATTCCTATTGTCATTTCCAATATATTAGTACCTTCCCTGCCTCTCGTGGTTTGTCAATGAATTTGATTTTGGAGTGATTCAAAGTATGTAAGAATTGCTGCCTCCAGCGCAGTGGCTGCATTATTAGACTCCGGATAGAACCACCAGTGCGCATGTGCTAGTTGAGAGGCAATGTACTACATCTGAAGGTTTGGAGTTGGAGCGTGTCTTTAGCTATACGGACCCCCCCCCCCCCCCCCCCCCCCCCCCAGATAAAGTTGTTAATAACTGAGTCAATCTCTCTAAATTTGGTTTTGGGGATGTAAACTGGGGAATTATTCAGAATATAAAGTAAAAAAATATAATTGTAAAAATATTAATTCTACCCAGCAGTGTTAGTGGGAGATTTAGCCAAATTTTCAGGGTTTTCCTAAACCTGACAATGAGGGGGTCCAGATTATTCTCAACATATTGGGAGACTGGTTGCTGGACTATAATACCTAAATATCTGAAGCTTTGGACTATTTTTAAAGGGTATGAGGGAGGGAGTGTAATCGTGGAGTCCTGGTCCAGCATAAATATGAGTGACACTTCCCAGTTGACCTGGAACCCTGAGTAATGGCCAAACTCGGTGATAATAGGCAGTAAAGTAGGGAGAGAGGATTGCGGATCAGCTAGATAAACCAGCATGTTGTCCGCGTAAACCTTCTCTTGTAATTCCCCCTATCACCAAACCCTTGACTAAGGTGCTGGCTCTAATCCTGGCTGCCAAGGGTTCTATCGCCAGTGCAAAAATCAGTGGCGATAGTGGGCAACCTTGCCTAGTGCCCCGCATAATGGGGAAGGAGTCAGAGACTGTATTGTTTACTCGTATTCTAGCTCGGGGTTTGCAGTACAAAAACTGGACCCATCTAAGAAAGGTGTACCCACACCCGAATTTTGCCAATACCTCTAGCAGATAAGGCCATTTGACGGAGTTGAAGGCCTTATGGGTATCCAAAGCCAAAACAGCTCTGGATCTCATGTGGCCATGTAAGTTTATCAAGGTGGCACGACCTGGGATCAACCCTGCTATGATGTCTGGGATAATGCCGTTAAGTCTTCTGGCAAGAACTTTCGCCAGAATCTTAACGTCAGAATTGATCAATGATATGGGTTGATAGGACTCACAAACTAAATGGTCCTTATGGGGCTTTGGAATAAGAACAATCAGAGCCTCTGACATTGAAGAAGGTAATTGACCCCCTTCCATAGCATGAGTGAATACCCGGAGCAAGTGTGGGATCGGATTTCTTTGTATTGTATATACCATTTGATGGGGAAGCCGTCTAGGCTGGGAGTTTTATTGCGTGCGAAGGAGTTTATGGCCTTCCCTACTTCCTTAGTTGTTAGGGGTGCATCTAAAAGAGCGGGCCTGGGTTTGTGACAGCTTGGGCGATGATATACTCGATAAGTAGTTGTCAAATTCCACTAAGGTGTAGTGAGCTTTGGTGGTATAAAGAGTAGAGTAAAAGTTCACAAAAGTCTTTACTATATCTTAGCTTTGTTCTACTATCAAAACGGTAGAGGTTTTAATTCTGGGGATTGTACATGGTTGGAATTCTGGTCTGGACAAGTATGCCAGAAGGCGGCTTATTCTTGTATCTGAATTCGAAGATATTTTCTTTTGAGTGCGTTCCAGGAATACTAAATTCAGTTCCCTGGCCCTGTGACACCAGGTAGCGTGTGAGGCCGTGGAAGGCGAGGCGGCGTACGCCCCTTCAGTTTCAGTGAGGGCGTGCTCTGGACTGGGATGCCTTAAGGGCCTGACCTACTGCTGCGGCGAAGGAGCCATGCATGGTAGCTTTAAAGGCGTCCCAGACCACCGGTACAGACGCACTCTGTTGGTTTAGGGTCCAAAAGGATTTCAGCTCTGTGAGACCCTGGTCAGTGACCGCCCGTCTGTCAGCCACAAAGGGCTCATGCGCCATATCCTAAATGAATTTGATATACCCTGGGTGAAATCCACCATCAAGAGGGTGTGATCGGACACCGCCCTGGGCAGATATTCGATTCAAGCATCTACCAAGTCAAATTTATCCAAACATGAACACAGGGGAGTGGGGGGTGATTTAGAGCTACCGCATCTATCAAGCAAATTATTCTGGACAGTGTTGAAGTCTCTCGCCATAAGAAGGGGTCCTTCCGCAATTTCCAGCACTGCCTTCATGATGCGCTCAAAAAGCATTTTTGTAAATGGAGGTGGTATGTAAAGATTAACTATAGTATATGGGTTACCTGAAATTTCTATAATATCACAAAACAGCCCCCGGGGTCTATTTTAGTATGCTTAAGGGTAACCTGAGCAGTTTTTGCTATTAATATGGAAGTCCCTGGGGCGTATGTGGAATGCATGGCATATGCTATTTTTGCTCTCTTTAACGCCATAACCCTAGACCCTTGGAGATGTGTTTCTTGGAGTAGGATAACATGTGGGCTGTGCCGGGCCAAATATTAAAACATCAGGGGGCGTTTGACTTTAGAATTAAGCGCCCTGACGTTCCAAGAGACTATACGTAGCTTAGACATGATGGAGTACTATAAATACTTGATACACATTGCAAACCTTCAAGTAGAGAGCATAACCCTAATAGAGGAGTGTGTATTTCGTCCATCCCATAAGGACAGCAGCCCACACCCGTCCCATGCATGACCTTGAGGGGTATGTAATACCATGTGTTGATGTTGGACAAGAATATGTCAAAGGCTTAAAGAGTTGTTGGAAGAGCACTAGCAAAAAAAGTAAACCCCCAAACATGGGGAAAACTACCCTAACCCACCTGGCCCTCAATCCCCAACCTTTGAGAGCTTTAGTCCCTGAACAGTAACTTTTGAATTGTGAGGTGGACATGGCTCAGTCCCTCAGTTCAGACCATTGAGGGTCCCAAAAGAATTAAGATAACAAAGGAAGGAGTCAAATGTTAAAGTTCCGTGTATGCCCATTACTGTAGCGCAAGTAATGATTGTCAGCACATCATAGGTTGTCTAATACCTCCATTGGTAAGTCGTGTATCTAGCCAGAGGATATCTCAAAAGTGACCCGGCGAAGCCAGGTGGCTGTTAGTCAGTTGACCAGTCATTGAAAAACATAACTCAACACATAACTTTACCCTTCAGATATGGAAATCGATCCTGTAAGATAACAGTTCTATGTTCCATATGGGATTAAAGCCATTCAGCGAGGTAATGATCTGTGGCTAGGGCGTCGTTGATCTGGCGGTCCCAGGGAGTCCACCCAGTGCATTGCCTCCTTCGGGTCTGTACAGAAGTAAGCCTTTCCTTGAAAGATGCCGCGCAGCCGCACGAGATAGAGCATGCTATAAGGCAATTGGAGATCCCTTAGCCTCCGTTTAATGAATAGAAAGGTCGCCCTCTGTTTCTGTGTGGCAGCAGAGAATTCAGGAAAGATCATGATTACATTGCTGTTAAAGGAGATGCGACCCTTCTCCCTTGCAGCCCTGAGGATAGCTTCATGGTCACGGAAATGAAGCACTTTGATGAGAATGGCACGTGGGGGCGCCCCCGGTGGTAGAGGGCGCAAAGGTACCCTGTGTGCTCGCTCTATGGCGAAAAGTGGGGAGAATGTTTTGGCGCCAAATGTAGAAGTCAGCCATTGCTCCATAAAAGTTTCCAGGTGTTTACCTTCGGAACTCTCGGGAAACCCCTTAAAGCGGAGGTTGTTTCGCCTCAGGCAGTCTTCCATTTCCCTGAGTTTGTCAGAGGTGGCGTCCTGGTTTTTCTGCAGGTCACTGATATGCTGTTGTAGGGGACGGGTCTCATCCTCTAAATCACTTATGCACCGCTCTATCTCAGTCACGCGGTCATGGAAATTGTGCACATCCTGTTTCAGAAAGGACATTTCTGTCCTCAGTGAGTCAATTTGGGTAGTCAGTGAGGCATGGGAGTGATGAATGGCCTCCATTATCTGTGACAACGTGGGCTCTGAATTGCCTGTGTGGGAGGCATCCCAGCCTGGTGAGGCAGGCGCCGAATTCACGGACAGGGACTGGGGAGATGAGACATACTGCTCCTCGGATAGGAGTTTGTCTGACTCACCCTCCATGATGGCATTCTGGCATTCCACATGTCCCAAGTGCTGCAAATGTCCTGCTCCATACTGCAGACCGGCACCATCTTGGGGAGCTGTATTCAGCAGTGAGGAAGCTGAAATCCAGGCGCAGCAGCACCAGCATGGCCGATTTTCACCATTCTGCCAGGTGTCTGGGAGGTCAGGGAGGTGATAGAGGTACCAATCACTTAGAACGAGCAATTCGGGCAACAGGATCAGATAAGGAACTGGCTTACAAGATGGAGCGCCGGTGGTGTGCGTCCTCACAGCTGGCCACGCCCCAGTTTTCAGCTTAGTTCGATTGTTTTATGGTAACACACAAGGTTTTCTATAGAGTAAGGGGCCTGTGTGTTGGACCATATTAAAAGCAGAAATTCTACCTGCATAATATAGTTTAGAAAAGAGAAATATTGTACTTGTATGCAGTCACTGTCAAAAGTTATGACCACGTACAAGGATAGTTAAGGACTTGGAGAAATACCCCAAAACCTATCCACATCATTATTATAAGTATATAGCTGCATCTCAAAAAATTAGAATACAATCAAAAAGTTTATTTATTTCAGTAATTCAATTCAAAACGTGAAACTTGTATATTATATAGATTCATTACACAAAGAGCAATATATTTTTTAAGCATTGCTTTCTTTTAATTTTTATGATTATAACTTACAGCTAGTGAAATCCCAAAATTCTGTATCTCAGAAAAGTAGAATATTGTAAAACAAGTTGAATATTGTAGACTCATGGTTTCACACTCTAATCGGCTAATTAACTCAAAACAACTGTAAAGGTACATTTCCTGGCTACTTGCACTGTCGTCATGTACAGTATATACCGGTAATCATCTTTAGCCAATAGTACACTCAGTTTTCCTTTTAGAACGTTGGATCTGTAGAATGGTGGGACATGGGTATTTGTCTAGGATATTTTCTAGATTATGCATCCAATCTTTGTTCTGTTCTTGCTTTTTACTGGTTATTTCAGGTTTAGTTTTAATTTCATTACAGCTTCATGTAATGTGGTTAAAGGATTACTAAGCCCAACAACAAGAAAATGTAATAAATTGTAACTTACCAGTCCTTAGATGTGGTTTCTGCATTCATTTGTGCTGAAGTGTTATCTTCCTTCTGTACAACAATAAGCTACCCATCTATATCATGTAATGGAGATAAAGAAAGGCAGAAATGTTTGAAGTCCAGCATAGGTGGTGATCATGGCTCCCTTCATAGATAGTGGGGAGGAATGAATCTACTCACTCAGGGACAGGAAATGTCTTATTAACAAAATTAACATGTGAAAATAACAGAAAAAAAGTCTGAAAAATAGAAAATGAATGCAGTCACCTCATCTTAGGGTGGTTAAGCTGCATTGTATTACCAGTTTGTGTTTGGGTTTAGATGGGGTTGCTAACTTGTTATGAGAAAAACATAAAGCCTGCCATTGCTGTTTGATGACTTTCCTGGAAATTATAGATGCATAATAACCCTCATGCGTTAATTGTTTGAAACACAGACTTGGAGCAAATATGCAGATATAGTCTTTTGACTTTGATCCAGAGGTCAATAACTGCAATAAAAGTCGTCAAACTTTAACCCGTCTCTGTACAGTAATATTCTTGGTGGACTTCTACTTTAACCCCCCTGGCGGTAATCCCCAGTGTGGCTCGGGGTGGAATTTCAGTACCATTAGCGGTAACCCCGAGCCAGACTCGGGATTGCATCGCTGGATCCAAGGCAGCGTTACTCACCTTGTCCCCTGGATCCAGCGATGTACCCCACAGTGTCTGCGGGCTGTGTCCGCCGCCCAATGCCTCTGTGTGCCGGGCTCCGTTCCCTGCGAGCGTTGCATCGCACGGGGACGGAGACCGGCGGTAAATTCAAAACACACACAGCATACATACAGTACACTGTAATCTTATAGATTACATTACTGTATGAAAACATTTCACATCCCCTTTGTCCCTAGTGGTTTGCACAGAGCCCTGCATGCACTTGAGACATGATACATGAGAATGTCCATAGCAACCAAAAAGTGTCCCTTTACGTCAAATGTGTTTTTTGATCAGCTAGAAAACAGCGATAGTAAATAAGAATGATTTGCAGAATTGAGTGATACTGATTTTTGGGGAAATTTATCATCAGAAACTGAAAGTGACGACAGCGACAATTTTGCAACTGAGCAAATTTCAGTGTTTTTGGTTTGATTACATTATTGAATACATTTTATTACTATTACGTAATTATTTTTGATAATTATTTTTAGTTATTTATTATATTATAATTTATGATTTCATTTTTCAAACTTTATCATACCCGGCATGTCTACTAGACTCTTGTTTGGACAGATTTAAGTGAGTTATTCCTAAGAATTACAGGCCTACAATATAAAACGCCAAATTTTCATGCAAAATAATCGTACCGCTTTCAGCACCAAAAATCTGAAATAATCATACCGCCAGGGAGGTTAAAATAGTATGTTGTAGAAGCCATTACAACAGCTGGTCAGACTATGATATTGAGTCGTGCTTTATAACTGAGCCGTTGTATAGCCCAAATTTTCCTCCAAACCTCCCTCTCTTTTTCTAGAGCATGTCCTGGTATTATTCTTTTCTATATTGAAAATATATATCCCATGGGACTTTGTTGCAGCAATAGAAATCACACAATTGAAATGTGTGTATGTATGTGTATATATATATATAAATAGAAAATCTTGAACAATGAATAAAAAAATGACTGGTCTATACCATTCATGTCCTGTCCTGTAAGATATTTCCTGCTAGCCTCACAGGGAACAAGGATTTTTGTGTAAGAAAGAAAGATTCAAATTAATTGCATATCCACCAAATCAAGCTAACGCGTTTCAACTTATACAAAATATTCTTCAGGGGATAGGCAGGTGAAAGTAATCCTACATACATGAGAGAGAGAGAGAGAGAAAAGCACATATCAAAATCTATATTGACTTAACCAAATTACATATATTAACAGTATTGCATGCAATATTTATATGAAAGTACCTTAACTTACATAGAAATGGACATGACCTGGTGTCCAGACCAGCAAAGATAGCCAATGGTGCATACTGGCTCAAAGTCCCACAGAGGATCAGTGGTCATCAGAGGGAGGCAACTGAGACAGGCTCAATCATATTAGCTAAATCAAGAGCTTAGGGCACTCTGTCATTGGTTTGTCACATACTAGTTATAATTTACAACATGCCTGATTTATTCGAAGATTACAGTATATACGAAGATAAATTCGAATTAGTAATTCAGGGCGATCATATCAGGCAAGTATATTAGCATAACAATGTTTGAAGAAGACATACCTGGTTTAAAAATGAGTGACCATATAATAATGAACTAGATGGTTCAAAGAACAAGGGGAAGGAGAAACCCCTTAGGAAGCTCTATAATCGAACAAGGGAAAAACTGTGTAATAGCATATCAAAGCTTCAGTGTGTTCTAGATTGAATGTAAAGGCTTTTCTCACTTATACTTAATGTGGACTGTCGATCTGAAATCCCAGCAGCTGAATGCTGCAGAGAAGGACGGTATGTGTGTGTGTGTGTGTGTGTGTGTGTATATATATATATATATACATATATATATATATATATACATATATATATATATATATGTGTGTGTGTGTGTGTGTGTGTGTGTATGGCAGGAAGAGACGTCGTAAGTCGACGACCCTAAAGTCTAGCTGTCAGGTGTAATTCATATTCACTCTTTTCGG
>BLSH010164692.1:667066-685554 GCA_018402905.1 Glandirana rugosa | reverse complement strand
TATATATATATATATATATATATATATTTATATATACTATATATATTTATATATACTGTGTGTATATATATATATACATATATATATATATATATATATATATATACATACATACATACATACATACATACATACATACATACATACATACATACATACACACACACACAGTATGTCACAAAAGGAAGTACACCCCTCATATTTTTGTAAATATTTTATTCTGTCTTTTCATGTGACAACACTGAAGAAATTACCCTTTGCTGCAATGTAAAGTAGTGAGTGTACAGCTTGTATAACAGTGTAAATTTGCTGTCTCCTCAAAATAACTCAACACACAGCCAATAATGTCTAACCTGCTGGCAACAAAAGTGAGTACACCCCTAAGTGAAAATGTCCAAATTGGGCCCAATTAGCCATTTCCTTTCCCGGTGTCATGTGCCTCGTTAGTGTTGCAAGGTCTCAGGTGTGAATGGGAATCAGGTGTGTTAAATAAGGTGTTATAGCTCTCACTCTCTCATATTGGTCACTGGAAGTTCAACATGACACCTCATGGCAAAGAACTCTATGAGGATCTGAAAAAAAGAATTGTTGTTCTACATAAAGATGGCCTAGGCCAGGGGTAGGCAACCTGCTGCTCTCCAGCTGTTGTAGAACTACATTTCCCACCATGCTTCTGGGAGTAATTGTATCTAGCAGCCTTGCAATGCCGCATGGGAAATGTAGTTCTACAACAGCTGGAGAGCCGCAGGTTGCCTACCACTGGCCTAGGCTGTAAGAAGATTGCCAAGACCCTGAAACTGAGCTGCAGCATTGTGGCCAAGACCATAAGGTGGTTTAACAGGACAGGTTCCACTCAGAACAGGCGTCGCCATGGTAGACCAAAGAAGTTGAGTGCACATGCTCAGCTTCATATTCAGAGGTTGTCCTTGGGAAATAGACGTATGAGTTCTGCGAGCATTGCTGCAGAGGTTGAAGGGGCGGGGGTCAGCCTGTCAGTGCTCAGATCATACTCCGCACACTGCATAAAATTGGTTTGCATGACTGTCATCCCAGAAGGAAGCCTCTTCTAAAAATGATGCACAAGAAAGCCCGCAAACAGTTTGCTGAAGATGAGCAGACTAAGGACATGGATTACTGGAACCATGTCCTGTATTCTGATGAGACCAAGATAAACTTATTCGGTTCAGATGGTGTCAAGCGTGTGTGGCGGCAACCAGGTGAGGAGTACAAAGACAAGTGGGTCTTGCCTACAGTCAATCATGGTGGTGGAAGTGTCATGGTCTGGGGCTGAATGAGTGCTGCCGGCACTGGGAAGCTACAGTTCATTGAGGGAACCATGAATGCCAGCATGTACTGTGACATACTGAAGCAGAGCATGATCCCCTCCCTTCAGAGACTGGGCTGCAAAGACGACCACTGCCTTGCTAAAGAAGCTGAGGGTGAAGGTGATGGTCTGGCCAAGCATGTTTCCAGACCTAAACCCTATTGAGCATCTGTGGGGCATCCTCAAACGGAAGGTGAAGGAGCGCAAGGTCTCTTAACATCCACCAGCTCTGTGATGTCATCATGGAGGAGTGGAAGAGGACTCCAGTGGCACCCTGTGAAGCTGTGGTTAACTCCATGGCCAAGAGGGTTAAGGCAGTGCTGGAAAATAATGGTGTCCACACAAAATATTGACACTTTAGGCCAAATTGGGACATTTTCACTTAGGGGTGTACTCACTTTTGTTGCCAAAGGTTTAGACATTAATGGCTGTGTGTTGAGTTATTTTGAGGGGGCAGCAAATTTACACTGTTATACAGGCTGTACACTCACTACTTTACATTGTAGCAAAGTGTCATTTCTTCAGTGTTGTCACATGAAAAGTTAGAATAAGATATTTACAAAAATGTGAGGGGTGTACTCACTTTTGTGAGATACTGTGTGTGTGTATATATATATATATGTATGGTGGGGGGCCTGCATCATTGCCTCCAGCTGATGCCACTCTGTTTTGATCCCCCTTTTCCCATCGCCGCCATTTCCCGGGAGGCATGAGTGGCCGCTGTTGCTGACATCATACACTCCACGCAGCACGTGTCCATTTTCTGTAAGTTTAAGACACTTTCATATAAATATAGCATGACCTATTGTTATATGTAATTTGGTGAAGTCTATATAAATTTGGCTATGTGCTCCTCTCTCTTTTTCCTGTGCATGTAGGATTGCTTCCACCTTCCTATACTTTGACGAAGACTTTGTATAAGTTGAACTGCATTGGGTTTATTTGGTGGTTATGCAATTCATTTTAATCTTTCTTGCACAAAAATGTACCCCTGCTCTCTGTGAGGCAAGCAGTAAAAATCTTACAGAATAGGATGTGAACTGTATAGACCAGTCCTTTTTTATTGCATTGTTCAATAAAGAGTTACTATTTTTATTTTTATATATACATTTTAATTGTGTGATTTCTATTGCTGCAACAAAGTCCCATGGGAGATATATTTTCAATAATTCAATAGGGGTGGAGCAGCTATCTTACCCATGGTATAATTTGCTACTCTTTGTTTTCTTATTCTTTTCTTTTCCCTTGTTTCTGTACTGTGAAACTGCATTTATTACTCCTTGTAATATCATCACCGAGAGGTAATGTTGTGTAGACCTAGGCATGATCTCAGAATTGCATGTCCCAAAATCTCTTTCCCTGCATGCAGTGTGTGGGGAGAGCCTTAGTGGTCAAGACAGTAGCATTTAGAACAAATCAATGCACGCAAATGGAGAGGGGCGGGAATAGGTGGAATCCTGTAATCCAGTAGCCATGGTTGACAATGCTGCTTAAAATTTCAGAGGAGAAAAGACTCAACACACAATTTAATGTGTATTGTCCTTATTTGTAACATTTTACGGGTAGATTTAGACATGCGCCTAAATCTCCTTTTCCTCTGAAGCCCAATTGGCAATTGGATCTTGCTTCAGAGGCTACTGACAGGCAGTGAGGAAGAGATCTGATGCCCCCTCACCTCCTGTTTCAACCCTATTTTTGTCGACAAATGTGCCGCGACCGTGTGAAATGCACACTGTTGCAGGAAGTTTGCGCTTCCCCATTTGCTTGACTGTGAAGCGTTTGGCAGGCTTGCCTCCCACCAATCACTACATGTTGGGTAAGCTTTGCCAAGGGCACGAAGGATTGTGACTATGACATGTAAACACCCCTGTCTACTGCCTATTGCACTTGTAAATGAAGCCGTAAAGAGAGCAAACATAGGTAAACATTTTATGCATTTTGGAGATGTATGTAAAACATATTGTGAGCTGAAGATTTATGTAGTTTCGGCCAAGCTTGTCTAAGTGAACAATTTTTTTTTCACTAACAGATGCGCTCACTGGGAGTGCTGTTTAATGTGTACATAGTATTAACTACATACAGTATAAAGTGCTGTGTTCCAACAGTGGCATGGGGACTTCTCCTCTTGTTTCTGGAATAAAATTGAATCGGGCTGAACGCTGCTCAGCCATTCACAGGAAGTATTGTTTTTTTTTTTTTTATGAATCAATACAAAGCTTCCTCTTATTGGCTGAGGTGGATATTGTGATGTCATCTGCCCACCTCTCCAATACAGCCAATCAGAGAAAGCCCTGTATTCACTGATGAAATACAAACCTTCCTGTGAATGGCATGGAGTAGCTATTATATCATGATTAGAATGATTTTTCGGTGTCGTGTGGCAAAAGAGGCACCTACATTTTTAATGTGCCACATCCTAGAAACATATGGAAATAGTTGGCCAAATGAAAAATGGACTTTAGAGGCACATACTTATTAAAAAATATAAACTTTATTAAGACCCATTAAAAAAAAGGTATTCAAACAGATACACTTTTATACAATAAGGCTGTGTGGATAAAATGATCTGAGATACGCAATGGTGTATTCTACAATAAAAATGCTAGGACCCAATAGGAAACAACCGGTAAGTGGATAACCATGAATAGCTGATAATTGTTCACATGTTTCGTGATCCCTGATCGATTCCTCAGGAACTTGATAATGACCTTTTGTGGTGAATACATATAAACATAAGAAACTTATGCAAAAATATATTAAACATAATATTAACATCACAGTGCTCTGGTATAGCCCAAAACTCACTTGTGTGCAGCAGGAAACTGTGTACAATGCCCAGCCCGGACCACAAAGACTCCCCAATGCCGGATGTCCCCCAATGTGGCTCATTCGTTGCATATAGGGCACACAGATGGCCCTACAAATACCGGAGGTTGACTACCGGTAGGTATAATCATAAATGTAGGCACAAATTCCCACCATATTGTAAACATTCATAGTTAAATAATAACTTACTTGAATACAGTGGTAAAGCAATATAGAGTAGCATGGTTCTGGGCCCCTCACTGAGGGGGTGTCTGTGCCATGGATATTTAGCGCTTTTAACTGTCCCTATAATACCGGCCAATGTGCAGACCACAAGCTGGATAGAAGGTGTATAAACCAGATATATACTGGTATATGGGTTCTGTAGGACCTATAAGCATAATGGCAAAAGTTTTAATATGGCGTTCTTTCGGTAAAACCGCCAGGACCAGCCCCGATACTACCGATCAAGGCTGGACTGGTAGAACAAACCAACATGTCATTTACACTAAGGCTACATAACAGACAGGGTGTCCCTAAAGTACAAAGGTCTGACATACCCAAAAAGTGCCGTGCAGCAGTCCAGAGAAGGCCTGGGGAAGTCCGTCTTCCGGGTTGGCGTCTGACGCACTGACACTCCAGGGTTGTATATGTGTGCCACAGCTGGGATCACTCTTCAGACACGTGTGATGTCGCCCAGCTCAGCCGCTGTCACGCCGCGCATGCGCGCGCCGCCGACGTAAGCACACAGTCCCCAACTCAGCCGAGTGGGTCCTAGTGCCCGCCAGTTGCAGGCGCTCGCGGCGGACAAAGGGGGCAGGATTGCCCCCGCTTGCCATGGACCGGATCCCCCCAGGGGGAAGGGAGGGGAAGGGGATGAGGGGAACCCCCGACGGTGGGACCATCTTGGGAGTACCAGAGAGGGTCCTCCATGGCCTGGGCGGCCGCACATGCAACCTAGCCCATAGGGAAACCGGCAGAGTGAGCCCCCAGTGGTGGCCAGGAGCAAACACACAGCCCAGCCACCCAATCAAGTGGAGAGGAGCTCAAGGCTGGCCCAACAAAAACAATAACAAAAAATAAATCCCCTGTGAGAAAAGGAACCCATTAATCCAGGACACCACCAGAGCACTGTAATGTCAATACAAAAAAACGTATATACAAATATAGAATATAAAAATAAAGCATATTAATAATAAATGTATAAGGTTGACCAACCATTGAATAGCAACAGACATTCACTCGTGTGCTATGATTGGAAATATAGCTACTGTACCAGACCACTACATTCATATATAATTCTCATCCCTGGTATCCCCCACATCGCCCCTATGTTGCTCCTTATTGGAGCTGAGTCAATTGTGGTGCGACTATGTGTATATACGCAAAATCCCAAAACATAATGTCTAAAAATACTAGTGTTTTAGGGAGTTTGCTGTACTAGCTGTTACCCCATGGTATATTTAGAACTGATATATTCTACAAAAAGGGCCTATGGGCCTATATGAGAGAACTTCGTTGATGCCTGGGGCCTTAGTGGCCTCCAGTCTTTCAATCCATAGGGTTTTCTTTTGTAGAATATGTTTGTCCCAGTCACCGCCCCGTGTGTCCTCCGGTATCACCTCCAGTACAGTAAACTGCACATAGGAGGTGTCTAACCGGTGATAGAGCCCCAGGTGGTGGCTTACCGGGGTGATCATTTTGCCAAACTGGGAGTAGTACACGTGATCATAGATCCTCTGTTTCAATTGGCGTATGGTTTTGCCTACACAGCAGGCCCCACATTTGCATGTCATCATGTATATTACTCTTTGTGTCTCACAGTTGGCCTAAAAGTGAGGTATAAAGTGGTCCCCATTTGGTAGTCTAATTGGTGTTCCAGTTTTGACCCAGGGACAGTAGGTGCACTGTCCACAGGTGGTGACACCCCATGGGATAGAGCTCCTGTTGTTGGTGGGGTCATAGCGACTAGCCATGGCCTGGTTGCCAATTGACCTAGTCCTGCAAAACACGATTTGTGGTGTAGCCCTAACATATTTGGTAAGAACAAGGTCTTCTGTAAATAAATGCCAGTGTCTCTTTAGGCTATTTCGTAGTTTTTGATGTTGGGCTGAAAACTTGGTAATAAATTTGGTAGTCTGTTTGGGGGTGGGGGGCTTGTGGTCGGTATAGAACTGTGATTCTATCTTGGCCACGTGCTTTGTTATATGCTTTACGCAACAGTGTTTTGCTGTAACCATGCTACAATAGTCGTCGTTTAAGTTCTCTAGGCTGTGTTTGAAACTTGCTCGTGCATACAATTTCGCTGAAGCTGGAGATACTGGGCGTACGGAATGCTATGGACCAGGGATCTCGGGTGCCCGCTCCAGGCATGAAGGATTGTATTGCCGGAAGTTTCTTTCCGGTATAGTTTGGTTGCCAAGCAACTAGATGCATCCTTAAAGATCTGAAGATCTAGGAATGATCTAGATTTGTGGTGCCAGTTGACAGTAAATCTCAAATATATATATATATATATATGCACAAATACAGTTTAAACTAGAGGATGCTTTGGGGATTTGGCAAATGTGTACAAATGTTGCAGTTGTAAGCAAGAAACTCCTAAATTTACTTTATGTAAATTTTCCTTTTGCAGCATCTACACTTGTGTCACACTGCACTATTCGCTAATAGAAATTTCCAAGAGACTATAAAGTGATTATTCTAAAGGTTTTGTTAATTACATTTACAATATAAATTTGCTAAAAAGGTTTGCACACATATGATTTACATTTGCAATTAATGCTGTATCTGCTGCTGCCCCTATTTTGTATGTGTCTTTCATTATATCCCTGTTTTTTTTTATTTTCTTTAGATCTTATTAAGCCTACATCATTTATAATTTCTAGGAGTGCTGCAATGCAGTAGAACGATTTTCTGTGCAACAATTCCCCTATGGAATATTTTAGAACAATACTAAATGTAATTGAAAATAATTATATTTTAATTGTATACAGTTTGATAGATTTTTAGAAGCGTAATATAATGTGACCGTTCCAAAGCTGTCCTACCCAAGCAGCAATTAAATAATGAGTTTTATGTAAGAAGGCACAAATAATTGTATAATTTTTATAGTTTTTGCACTAGTCCCTTGTAAATGAAATGCTACTAATACTGCAAAATTAATTTAAAGCAAACACATATATACAATTAGATTGCACTTATTCAGTGTTTAACAAGCATTACTCAGCTTTGTACCACTGTCATAATTAGTACAGTGTCTTAAACTGGCCATGAAAAAAACTTAAGATTCCCCGATCCACACATTCAAGGTGGATGGGGGAATCTTCCCATTGCGCTATTGTATTCTGACAGCAGGGAGACTTTCCCCGCTTTCAGAATACACAGGTGAATGCTGCAGCCTATTGAATTTCTTACATGCCTTAGAACATCAATCAGATTTAATGACTATGAGGTCAATGGGAGTAACTTTGTAGAAATTATGAAAAAATAGTCGGCACTCCACCTCTTGATGAAAGTTTATTGGACGTGCATAAAAAGTACAAAAAAAGCAGACGCGTTTCGGCGTCAAGCGCCTTGATCACTGCTTAAGATGAACCATCTGAAAAATAGGTTATGTACACATGTAAGTGGACTAAAAGACTCCACCCAATACCCACTAATGATAATCACATGATGAAATGCCCGTAGACAATGAGCACAAATGGCACAAAGTTGAGAATTGAGTAATCAAAAGTGGGAAAGGTGGGAAAGAGGAAGACAACAGAGGAAAAAAAAAAACTAAAGTATAAATAAACAAAGTTATACAGAGGTATCATAATAATAATTAAAGACACAAGCTTGAGTTATAATTAAATATACACTGAATCAGATACGCTAATGTAATGCAGCAAAAAATGCCCTCTGGATAAACATCCTGCCTGGAAGACGGAAAAACATCACTGACCAATCCTGAGGATTTGTGTAGTTAAATTAATAATGGTAATGTTCGATTCTGCGGATTAGAGAAGGTCAGGTTGCCTCCTAGAAGTGGTGACACCCGCCAGAAGCTCCTTGAATGGTATGGTGGATATTCCACCTACACACTAGACTTCCAGATGGGTTAAACCACAAATACAACGTGGATCTATTTTTGAAGTAAAGGCCCCCCCTTTTTTTTTCTTTATTTTTTTTTTCTTTCCCCTTTTTAGGTCAGGTTGTCCCCTGGAGGAGGTGACACCCACAGGAATTTTCTTCCCGTTTTTTTATTTTTCTTCTTTTTCTTTTTTTAGGTCAGGTTGTCCCCTGAGGTGGTGACACCCACAGGAAGCTTCTTCCCGTTTTCTTTTTCTTTCCTCTTTTTAGGTCAGGTTGTCCCCTGGAGGTGGTGACACCCACATGAAGCTTCTTCTTCCCAATTTTTTTTTTCTTTATTTTAGGTCAGGTTGTCCCCTTGAGGTGGTAACACCCACATGAAGATTCTTCCCATTTTTTTTCTTCTTCTTTTTTCTTTTTTTTAGCTTAGGTTGTCCCCTGGACGTGGTGACACCCACAGGAAGCTTCTGCCCATTTTTTTTCCTATTTTTAGGTCAGGTTGTCCCCTGGGGGTGGTGACACCCACAGGAAGCGTCTTCCCATTTTTTTTTTCTTCTTCTTTTTTCTTTTTTTTAAGGTTAGGTTGTCCCCTGGAGGTGGTGACACCCACAGGAAGCTTCTTCCCAATTTTTTTTTTCCTTTTTTAGGTGACACCCACATGAAGCTTTTCCTTTTTTTGATAGTACCCTTTGTCATTATTCTTCGGCCTATGGAATGAGGTTTACCTATGGTCTAATAGTAGTATCATTTTTTGCTGCATTACATTAACGTATCTAATACAGTGTATATTTAATTATAACTCAAGCTTGTTTCTTTTATTATTATGATACCTCTGTATAACTTTGTTTATTTATACTTTAGTTTTTTAGTTTTTTCTCTGTTGTCTTCCACTTTTTCCTCCCTTTCCCACTTTTGATTACTCAATTCTCAACTCTGTGCTATTTGTGCTCATTGTCTACGGGCATTTCATCTTGTGATTATCATTAGTGGGGAGTCTTTTAGTCCACTTATGTGTGTATATAACCTATTTTTCAGATGTTTCATGTTAAGCAGTGACCAAGGCGCTTGACGCCAAAACGCGTCTGCTTTTTTGTAGTTTTTATGCACGTCCAATAAACTTTCAAGAGGTGGAGTGCCGACTATTTTTTCATATGTTCATGGACTTATGATGCATGGAGGACATCTTTAGTCTGAGCACCCATTCTGTGTTTCCAGGATTTTACCTCACATGCCTGCAGCCGCCCTCTCCTGTTTCTTATCTTTGTAGAAATGTCGACAAGATACCAGGTCATATTTTGGCAATATATGTCTTGCTCAACTCAAAATCTGAAAAGCTACCTTACATGACTAAGTGGTAAAATGATTTGGACAAAGATTGAGATCTGAGTGAATGGAATAAGCTAGCTATCAATGCCTCCAAGTCATACACCGATCAGCCATAACATTATGACCTCCCCCTAATATTGAGTAGATACTCTTTTTCCATGAAGGCATAAACTAACATCCACATGACCTAACTAGAGAAATCATGACTTTAACAGTACCAAACAAATTATAAAAAAAAAGTAATTTTATGCTTACAAATGTTAAAACATTTAACCTCCCTGGCGGTATGATTATTTCAGATTTTTGGTGCTGAAATCGGTACGATTATTTTGCATGGAAATTTGGCATTTTATATTGTAGGACTGTAATACTTAGGAATAACTCACTTAAATCTGTTCAAACAAGAGTCTAGTAGACATCCCGGGTTTGATAAAGTTTGAAACAAGAAATCATAAATTATAATATAAATGATTATCAAAAATAATAATATAATAGTAATAACATTTATTAAATAATGTAATTAAATCAAAAACACTAAATTTGCTCATTTGCAGAATTGTCAGTGTCTGATGATAAATTTCCCCAAAAATCGGTATGTTTTCTAGCTGATAAAAAACACTTTTGACGTAAAGGGACACTTTTTGGTTGCCATGGATGTTCTCAAGTTTCCAGGCAGAAAGAATGACATTTATAATATAAAAGTGCATGCAGGGCACTGGGCAAACCACTAGGGACAAAGGGGATGTGAAATGATTTCATACAGTAATGTAATCGTACAGATTACAATGTACTGTATGTTTACTGTGTGTTTCACTTTTTGAATGCCAGGGAAGGGAGCCCGGCACACAGAGGCATCGGGCGGAGGACACAGCCCGCAGACACAGCGGGGGACATTGCTGCATCCAGGGGACAAGGTGAGTAACGCTGCCTGGATCCAGAGATGCGATCCCGAATGTGGCTCGGGGTTACCGCTCTTGGTACAGAAAAATCACCCCGAGCCACACTCGAGAATACCGCCAGGGAGGTTGCGCTATATTAAAATTCTATCTAGGCATTATGACCCGGTCCAATTAGACATATTTGGAAAACGATTCAGATTTGGTGTCTGTGACACATCCCCCCCTTTTTTTTTTTTTTCAGTATACTATCAGGACTTATACCAATACTTGAACTAATGGCTACTTGCCAGACATATATTACTGGCCTTTGATTCTTTCCTTCCAGGAAGATAAATTCAGGAGTCATAGGATTCTATTACAACCCTATATGTATGTGAATGCTATATATGCAACAGGTATGCAATGTAATTGTGGCTTCAAAACTACAGCTTTTGTTCATATTGAGACCGCACAGTGGTGTAGTGGTTAGCACTTTCGCCTGGCAGCAAAAGGGTCGCTGGTTTGAATCCCAACCACGATGCTACCTGCCTGGAATTTGCATGTTCTCCCTGTGCCTGCGTGGGTTTCCTCCAGGTACTCCGGTTTCCTCCCACACTCCAAAGACATGCTGGTAGGTAAATTAAATCCTGTCTAAATTGGCCCTAGTATATGTATGAATGTGAGCTAGGGACCTTAGATTGTAAGCTCCTTGAGGGTAGGGACTGATGTGAATGTACAATATATATGTAAAGCGCTGCGTAAATTGGCAGCGCTATATAAGTACCTGAAATAGATATCAAAAATCTGTGCGTAAGAAATGGAATTTGATGTAAACACACTTTCTCTATAACTTTAGAGATTCACTGTGCTTGCCTTCCTGATGAAGCGGGGCGTTGGCGTGCAAAATGTGTTAAAGTTTTCAGCAAGCAACTCATCACCTGAATGGGCCATGGATGATGAGTAAAGCATGAAGTGATTCACAAACCAATTTAAGCAGTTTGAAAACAATACATGTATTTCTACCGGTTTAATATATCTTAATTGTTTTGGGTCTGAGTATATAATTTTACATATTCTCTAACCCAGATTACCTTAAAAAATCACTTTGACCGGCCCTTTTGAACCAACCCATAGAGGAGGCACAGAGACATGGCAAACCATTAATCTCATTTATATTCTTGGCTGCAAGTAAATGTCTTCGTCCATCTCATTCGCACTGATTACCACTAAATTATCATGGATGATGGTAAACAAAAAATTATCAGCCACTTTGAATAACAAAATAAGGTTATTTTGAAAGAAACAAAAACACATGAAACTGATGGATATAGTAGATTTATGGTGAACAATGAACAGCTCTATTAGGATTTGTGGAATGGACAAAGAAGTTTGTTGTAATTTATCACACAATATCTTTCCTTTTATCTTTGTTTCCTGTACTCCTTTCCCTCTTCTTTATTCCTAATGTATTTAATTGTAAATAACTGGGTTTGAAAAAAACACATGTATTTTCTGACTATAGAGAAAAATTGAAGAGGGTAGTCAGGAACCATATATATGAGCAATAGTTAACTGTGCCTTATATTGTGCACTGATTATTTACAATGTGAACTCAATGGAAATATTTGCAATTAAGCATTTAAAATACTTTACAGTTCTGTGTTTTTACTTGCATATATGAGTTGGTGACAGGGTTCTCTACACTTTTTAATTTTCTGTGTGTGAGACACTGATGTTTTGTCATGCATGTGGCAATGACATCATAGTTACAGTTCTCTAACAACATTCAGGACTCTGGCATGAGTAGAATGTTGCCATATACTGCATATTTAACAACTGTATGCAGAAAGTTGACTTCTTTGGTGTGGTTTTCTTGTATGAAATATGAGTATATTATTGTTAATTGTAAAATTAAATGTGTCTCTTTATAAAAAGGACACTCACAGGAGAGGGGAAAATTAGCGCATCAAGAAGAAAGAGGGCAGAAGAATACCCCAAGTGAAATGATTCGGGGTGGTGGAAGTAAGATTGGTAGGAGGGAAAAAGATAGCTCTTTACAGTTTTAGTCCTCAAGAGTGCCATTAAAAATATTGCCTTACTTTTCCTTCCGAGAGAGGGAGCAGAGTCCACAACTTTAGGCCGTAGCCAAAAGAGATGACTTCAGTCTGCAAAAAAAATAAGAGATCCTTGACCGTGGCTACTAAAATGTGAATGCTTCATTAGCGTTTGCTACTCTCCCTGTACATTGGTTCTTTGTTCACTAAAGCTGGCCATGCACTGATTGAAATTCCCTGCTTAACTGGCTGAATTTCAATCCATCTATGGGCAGACTGGTTGTACACAAGTGGATTTGTGTACAACTAGCCTGTTGGAAATGTTTCTCTCAATCAGCACTGCCAGCTATAGCCAGCGGTGCTGATCGTTGTATCCTGGTGGCAGAATATTCTCACCATGTCAATAGCACAGAGAGGGGGATTCCCCCCTTGATTTCAAATGTGTGGATGGGGGCATTGAGTCACTTTCTTTCCTTTAACAAGATGCATGAACAAATAAATGACTCGTGTATGGCCAGCTTAAGTTCTTTATGTACTTTCTTCAAGCATGAGGAACGTTGAATCAGGAATACAGTTATAAAAGTGTTAGGTGCCCAATTCATAGAAGGGCCAGTATCTTCTGGTCTGTTTGGTTCAAAGTTTGTTTTATTCTGTAGGGCTATATCAGAACTGTAAGCTTTGCAATCATTCATTTAGACACTGGTAAAATCCCACAGATGTCATATTGCAAAAGGATATCATGACACACAGGTGACTACTGACACTCCCTGTACCCCAACATCCTGCTCACAGGTGACTACTGACACCCCCTGTACCCCAGCACTCTGCCCACAGGTGACTGACCCCTCCTGTACCCCAACACCCTGCCCACAGGAGGCTGCTGACACCCCTTGTACCCCAACACCCGGCCCACAGGTGGGTGCTGACCCCGCCTGTACCCCGACACTAATGTCACAGGTGGCTGCTGACACCCCATGTACCCTGACACCCTGCCCACAGGTGACCACTGACATCCCCTGTACCCCAACACTGTGACCACAAGGTGAATACTGACACCCCCTGTGCCCCAACACCCTTCCTTGAGTCATGGTCAAACCAAGTTGCCGACAGGATCCAAGCTGATAGCATTTTGTGAATTAAAGCCAAAGAAATAATCACATGATCTATTCTAGAATATTGTTTATGTACTTTACAATAATAAATGTTGGATTATCTTCTCTCCAAGCATCCTGTGATCCAATGATCCTGTGGTTTATGAGGGTGTTTATATGTTAGTGTGGGATTTATCTAAAATATCATCTAAAGCCAGGTTAGTGTACTGCTAAAATTAACAGAGATGTATGGTTTTCATTTCTGTGGTTTTTTTTGTTTGTTTTTTTAAGAATTATACTTACCTAGGTGGATGCAGCATTGGTCCAAAGCTGCATCTATCCCCCGGCGCCTCTAACACTGAGAACCGAGTGATCAAACACTGCCGATCATTCGGTTCCCTCAGCTCCCTGAGCAGAGAGCTGCTGACTGTCATTCGCCAGCTCTCTGCCCCCCCCCCCCCCCCGCTCACTGTAGTGCTGTACTGTGGTAGGGGGTGAGAGCGTCTGGCTCAGGCTCTCAGCAGCTTGCTGAGAGACTAAGCCGGGTTCTGGTCCAGGCATGTGGGCGGATCCCGACTCCATTGTTGCAATCTTCCATGAGCCTGCACCAGCTCTGTGATGTCAGCTAACAGCAAGCTTCAGCCTATCACTGATTTTCACTGGTTTAGCCATTGCAGTGGTGTTTCATTTAAAGTGTATTTTGTTGTTTATTACTTCTATATTCCACACAGTGTATTTGGTTCTAATGATGTATAGGACCTCACATGTAGTGTGCTTTTTAGTATGTCATATCATTATCAGTGCGTTTTACTATGCAATATTAGTAGTGAGCGGTGTACCACATCTCATTTTTTCAGCCTTCTAAAAACGGGTCATAGGAGTGCAGAACGAACTGCACTCCTGTGATCTACAGAAGTACAGCCAAACAAGCTTTAATGTGCCGTCCATTACAGGGTCTAAAGTTCAAAACAGAACTTTAAATAAATGGAGTTGATGTTTAGTGTGTAGCAAGCAAAAAAGATCCACAGGCCTTCTCCTAAGGTCAGTTTCATTAGCAAGAATTGTCCCTCAGTGTCCCTAATAACTTTTAATTCAGGAAATATAACTGGACACATAAAGAGCCACTAATCATTCCTTTTCAGATGCATCAGCATAGTAGCATGTTGGAAAATAATAATGTGAATATTTTAGAGAAAACTATTTGGATAGATTTGTTTTTTGTGGTGCTATTATATTTGCCTGTAGAGATGGGTTGTATGTGAATATTTGGTTATGCTTTATTGGGAACTTTTTATCCCTGATGTAGATTTATTCTTTTAAAATTTCAATTTTTTACAAGATAAAAAGCTCTGTCTCTTCATGCGATCATTTACTCTAATTGAGTTTATTACTCTTATTAACTTATTATTAATTATACTATATTATTACTCTTTGAATGTTGGTTGGCAGGGAGCTTAATCTTGGCCATAAATGGGTTATGGTCATTCTAGTAATGGCCATACAAACTTTGATTTTGTTATCTGATCAATGCGTTATTCAATCAAAACAATTGAACCCGCAAACAGGTGTACAGTTAGATCCATATATATTTGGACACAGACACAATTTTAGATTTTTCAGGTATTTACCAAAACATATTCAAGTTATAAAATGGATATGGGCTGAAAGTGCACTCTCTCGGGTTTAATTTAAGGGTATGTACATCCAGGGGAGGGTTTAGGAATTACAGCTCTTTTTCAAGGGGCCAAAAGTAATTTGACAATTGAATCAAAAGCTTTTTCATGGCCAGGTGTGGGCAACTCCTTCATTATTTCTTCATCAATTAAGCAGGTAAAAGGTCTGGAGTTGATTCTAAGTGTGGTATGTGCATTTGTAATCTATTGCTGTGAACCTACATCATGCATTCAAAGGAGCTGTCCATGCAAGTGAAACAGGCCATTATAAGGCTTCAAAAACAAAACAAATCTATCAGAGAGATAGCAGCAACATTAGGAGTGGCCAAATCAACAGTTCGGTACATTCTGAGGAAAGAAGAGCGCACTGGTGAGCTCAGCAACATAAGGCCTGGGCGTCCACGGAAGTCAACAGTGGTGGATGATCGCAGGATCTTCGCTATGATAATGAAAAACCTATTCACAACATCCAGACAAGTGAAGGACACTCTCCAGGAGTTGTACGTATCTTTGTCAAAGTCTGCAATCAAGAGAAGACTTTACAAGAGCAAATAAAGAGGGTTTACCACAAGGTGCAAACCATTCATAAGCCTGAAGAAAAGAAAAGCCAGATAAGACTTTGCCAAAAAAACCTCTTAAAAAGCCAAACCAGTTCTGGAAAAGCATTCTTTGGACAGATTAAACTAAGATTAATCTTTACCAGAATGATGGGAAGAAAAAAGTGTGAAGAAGGCTTGGAACAGCTCATGATCCAAAGCGCACAAAGTCCTCTGTAAAATATGGTGGAGGCAGTGTGATGGCTTCCAGTGGCACTGGGTCATTGGTGTTTATTGATGATGTGACAGAAGACAGAAGCAGCCGGATGAACTTTGCAGTGTTTAGAGATATACTGTCAGCCCAGATTTGGCCAATTGCAACAAAGTTGATTGGACAACGCTTCACAGTACAGATGGACAATGATCCAAAACACATTGCTAAAGCAACCCAGGAGCTTTTAAAGGAAAAGAAGTGGAATATTCTGCAATGGCCGAGTCAGTCATCTGATCTCAACCCAATTGAGCATGCATTTCACTTGCTGAAGACAAAACTTAAGGCAGAAAGACCCACAAACAAAAAACTGAAGACAGCTGCAGTTAGAGCCTGGCAAAGCATCAGAAATGAGGAAACCCAGTCCTTTGATAATGTCCATGGGTTCCAAACTTCAGGCAGTTATTGCCAGTAAAGGATTCTCAACAAATTATTAAAAATGAACATTTTATTTATGATTATATTCATTTTTCCAATTACATTTGAGCCCCTGAAGATGGGGGGGGGGGGCTGTGTATAAAACCCCTTACATTAAAGCTGAAAGTCTGCACTTCAAATTTATTTGGATTGTTCTGTTTTAATTTTATCCTGGTGCCTGTGTCCAAATATATATGCACCTAACTGTATAACCATAGCTTCCCTTCCGGTTGATCTAGGTTCAATTTAGATCAGATCATGTAAAACATCATACTTTTTAGCAAAAACTTCAAAATGTAAATAGGCCCTAATGGGTTTGAAGCAGCTCAAACTGCTGGGGTAGAGAATGTCAATGGGTAATGTAGAGAAGAAGAATGAATCCAAAGCTGCAGATACCACCAAGCAGGTCCCTGGTGTGTAGCATTACAGGTGCATTTATTTAAAGGCATAAGCTTTGTATTCGCTTTGTTGCTTTTGTATCATTTGAAAACCTTCTTCAATGCACAATGCCTTTTGGCAGCTTTCTGCTCTGTTCTGCTGCTGAATGATTTGTATGAGTGATAAGAATGGTTTTCAGATTTTAAATCAACACATAAGAAATAGTCTTTTATTTAATATTAACGTTTCTCCAGTCATCATGTTCCTACAAAGTACACCATTGTTTGTGGTATTCAGTGGTATTCAGTGCAATACTGTACGCATTTTCCCGCGGTGTTGTTTACAGTCTTTCATTCCGTTGTTTAGTCTGTGGGATTTTTTTTTCCACATGGACAAATCAGCGGAGACCTCAGTTTACATTTATGACTGTTTTTTATCTAGCACTTATAGTATTTTGCTTCAGGATTCCATTGATTGCAAGATTTTCCTAGGGGTTCTCTTAAAACTTTTAGAAATGCTGTTTTTACATCTATTCTAAAAACCTTGGTCTAGTAGGAGTGCGGGATTTTTAGTTTTAGTGCTCTTTCACACATGCATACCGTTCAGGTCTGTCTGTCAGTTTTTCAGGAGGACCTGAATGGATGCTCCATGCACTTCTATGGAGCGACGGATGACAGCGGTGACATGTCTACTGACATCCGATTCGCTCAGCTAAATCCAGGCGGAAGGAAACCCTATTTTCCATCCGTCTATCGGATCGGATGAAAACGGACAGGCAGATCCATTTTCATCCACTCTCCCATAGAGGACAGTGGGGCTCTGACTGATCCATATCTGCACAGTGAGCGGGGACGGATGTGTCATCCGCCTGCTCGGCAGGAATCAACGGATCGATCCCTGCTGAGCAAGCGGAGTCTGTGAAAGAGCCCTAAGGCTGGGTTCACACTATCCGACAAAAAAACGGTCCTACTTTGATCCTACACTGCTGTGCGAGTTACGGTCCTACATGGGGTCAAAGTCGGACCGTTTGTCTGTGAACAGGGATCAGACTTTGATCCCGACAATGCCAGGAACTTTGTGCTCTGGGGATTTTGAAGGGGAACTCCACGCCAAATTAAAAAAAAAAAAAAACTGGCATGGTGTCCCCCTCCAGGAGCATACATAGTTACATAGTTAGTCAGGTTGAAAAAAGACACAAGTCCATCCAGTTCAACCAAAAAAAAAAAAAAAATGTATATACACATACACACACACACACACATACAACCAAATAATCCCATATACAATCCTTCACCCACAGTTGATCCAGAGGAAGGCAAAAAACCCCAGCAAAGCATGGATCCAATTTGCTAAAACCAACTTGACCTACCTGAACACAGAAAAAAGTTGGACTGATTGATACATTGATACATACGAGGACCTCCCCCTGTGGTACGGTCAAAAAAAAAAAAAAATTAAACCGCACCTCAAGGGGAAGTTTTAGGGGTCTCGTGTTTCAAGGACCGTAACAGCCCTAGTTTCAGACTAGGGACAAGTGTCTGTTTGCCAGGCTGAAACTGGGGTACATCCTGGCATTGAGCGTGTCGTCACATCCTAGTTTCATCCTGGCAAAAAAACAGCCTATCACACTTGGGTCGGAATCCCGAGAAAGTGTCTGAGGC